>QZML01001531.1:170869-183153 GCA_016801275.1 Hystrix brachyura | reverse complement strand
AATTCTTTTTCAAGGACTATACTTTTTCATTCTTCATGCTTTTTTGTTTTTTCTTTTGTTTTTGAGACATGGTCTTGCCATGTTCCCCAGGCTGGCCGCAGACCCCTGTGCATGGGTGACCCTCAGCCTCCCAAGTGCCGAGGTAACGGGTGTGCAGTACCACGCCCGGCTGGCAGGTTTGTTTTTAAAAAACTAGGCCAGATCTAATTTCATATGTTTGCAGTCCCTCAGTTTTCTAATTCACTTATTCTTTCAGTAGTATGCAGAAAACTCGGTACCTGCAGTGAGCTGGGTGGTGTGAGCAGTGTCCTGGCTCTCCAGGTGCGCCTCTGATGAAGGAGTAATTCAGGCGCAGTCCGACAACGTGAGGACAGCCTTGAAGTGACGTGAACGCTGTGGAATTGGAGGGAGGATGCGCGCCCGTCAGGGTGGGAGTCCAATGACAAAGGTCCTTGGAGAAGGTGATGGAGGGGAGGGGAGGGGGACTAGGAAGGCAGGCAGACAGAGGAGGAGAGAAGCAGGTGAGAGCAGGAACTTTGTCTTGTCAGTTCTGCAGGCTTCTGTTTGTTGGGCTGAAGATCGTTGGAATAGCATTTCTGTGTGTTCCCTGTGATGCTTGAAATTGCCTCTTCTATACAGGGATCAAGGTGCTTTTGTGTCTTTCTGCATCTGCAAGCCCTGCAGGTGTCAGTGAGACTCTGAGAAGATGTTTACGGAATTTGTCACACATACAAAAATAGGCATTTGGAAACCAGAATATCGACCTACCTCCCGTGCCCCTTCCTGTCTCTCGGAAGCAGCCACAGCACTGTGTTCTGTGCCTGTCATTTATTTGGTTTTCTTGGTAATATTTATATGTGTATGTCCCTCTAAAACATTACTTGCTTTTGCATATATTCTGTTTTTTTGTTGCTGTTACACTTTGGAGCTAGGAGTTGAATCCAGGGTCTGTCTCAGGCTGAGTACTTACCTTCGTGGAATGCCTTTAACCCCTGCTTTTGCATATTTTTGAATGTCTTATAAATGGCATCGTACCGTGTGGATTTTTACTGTGATTTTTTAATACTCACAATTAAGTTACTAATTTTCACCCATGTTTTTTCTCCCAAAATAAGAGTTTCCCTGGGGTATCCATCTAGAAAGGCAGCTGTTGCTTGTAGAGTGTACATATTGGTAATTTTGCTGAATGTTTCTAAATCGCGGTCCCATGTTGTTGTACTATTTTGTGCTCATACCCGCAGCGTAACAGAGCTGCTCTTGCTACCCTGTGTACATCCTCCCCAGTGCCGGAGAAAATCATGTATCTAATAAAGGTCCAGTGTCTGGAGAACGTGAAGAACTCTTGCACCCCAGCAGTATGAAGCAATAACTCAAAGGATTTGAATAGAGACTTCCTCAGACGAGATTTGTAAATGGCTAAGAAACACATAGAAAGATGCTCTACACCAGTGATGGTGAACCTTTTAGAGCTTTCAGTGATATCAGGCTGCCGCAACACACGTGCCATAGGTTCGTCACTGCTCTACACGCTGAACCACCAGGATGCGAATAGAAATTAGAATGGAAAACCTTGTCACACCCACTAGGTTGGCTGCACTGGAGAGTAATTATAAATGTTGGTGAGGTTGTGGGAAACTGGAATCTTTTGACACAGTTGGAGGATTGCAGGGTGGTGCAACTGCTTTGAGTGACAGTCTGGCAGTTTCTCAAGTGGCTGACACTGGGGATGCCACATGACAGAGCAGTGCCATTCCTAGGTATGTACCCAAGGGAAGGAGAACATGTCCACACCAAACTGACACATAAGTGTCCACAGAGCAGTGTAAAATGTAGAAACCACTCACATGGTATCAGATGATGAAAGGTTACATCAAGTGTGGGCGGTCCTTACAGTGGAACAGTATTTAGGGGTGAAAAGGGAGGCTTACTGACTGAGGCTGTGTGTGTGGATGAATTTAAAAATGTTCTGCTATCAGCTGAAAGATGCACAAAAGGCCACACAGTGTGTGATTAAAAAGTGATTGCACTGATACATTATTTGATTGACTTTTATCAATGAACATGTCTTGGCAGAAGAAAAGGAGTTATTACAGTACGTTTCTTTTTTGTGGTTACACAGTAGTTTGGTTTTCCAGACGTTTTTGTCTTTTAGTATTGAGTAGATCCTACAGTATTTATAAAAATCACCCTCACCTGACCTTTGGTGGCCTTAATAACCACCTGTTTGAAGTGCCGAGCATGCCTTCTCCTTTGAGTTACACCCGTTCCTTCTCTTGCCTTTTTATCTGTGTGTTTTTTGTTAACATCCTACCTATTTTCCAAGAGTCAGCGACCTCTGAGTCCTGTGCTGATAAAACTTCCCCTGTACACACGTAGGTGCTCCATGTAAGTGCTGCCGTGTAACTTTGTGAGTGTTGGATGTGTGCAGTGTTTGCATGGCCCAGGACCGCAGGCACCAGCCAGACAGGGCAGCTGAGGACCTGACGGGCCTCGTTGCTGTTCAGGGGAGTGGCTGTCATGCGTCGGTATTCCATTACTGTGTTATGTGCATGTTCTGTGATCGTCCCTTGTCCTCTGATGACAAAGCTGTCATTTGTTTTCTGTCACATGCTGTGGCGATGCGAACACTCAGCATGTCTTCTGGTGCACACAGGCAAGTGTGTCCCTGGGTATATGGTCAGAGGTCTGTCTGCTGCGTTGCAGGGTGATGCATTTCTGCAACTTTACTACTTTTACCTTTTTTTTTTTTCTTTTGCAAATGGGGCTTGTTGTCCAGGCTGGCCCTGAACTCCCGGGCTCAATCAATCTTCCTGCCTCAGCCTCCCACCTAATTGGGACTGCAGGTGTGAACCACTGCGCCCTGCTCTAGTTATTTATTGCTGTGTAACAAATTATAAGAACTTAGAGGCCTTGAACAGCACAGATGTACGATCTTGTGCTTCTGCAAATCGGAAGTGTGGGAGGCAGGCCGGGCTGTCTGCCTGGGTCTGGCTGAAGTCAGGTTCTTGGCGGACTGCATTCTTTGCCAGAGCCCTGGAAGTCAGCCGCTCCCTGCTTGTTGAGGTGGTGGCAGAGCCAGTTCTGTGAGTGTGGTTGCAGGACTGGGGGCCTTGTTCTTGCTGGCTGTCTGCTAGTGGCGTTCTCGGCTTCTGGAGGCTGCTCATCCTGCCTCCTGGTCTGCACTGTTCACCTTCAAGGCCAGCAGCTGGAGGCTTCTTCCCAGGCGGGCACAGTCCTTTGCCTCCCAGGGCTCTGTGGGCAGGGGGGCCACCCTGACAGTCTGGCTGCTCTTCCTGTTTCATCTGCACAGCCGCTGCCCCCTTCGCCACCATAACCAAGGTGGTTTGGTTGGATACACAGAGCGGATGCCTTAGGGGTGTCTGGATTTCTGTCTCCTGCGGTGTATAGAGTAACTTGTGTTCTACTGTGGCTGTGCCAAGATGCATTTAACCAATAGTGTGGACGTGTTTTGGTTCATGATATTGCTGACACTATTGTCAGTGAAATTTTCCTTCACCTGGTGGTCTCCCTCGCCTGTCCCTTCTCCTCTCCCCTCCTTTTTCTTATCCCCTTTCTCCCTTCCTTTCCTTTCCCCTTCCTCTCTCCTTCCATCTCTCCCTTACTCACTTTTCTTCCCTTCATTCCTTCCTTTCTTCCTTCTAATAAATTCCAGGGCCTCATGCGTGCTGAGCACACCCTCTACCACTGAGTTACACCCCTCACCCCATGGTGTTTGTCATCTGGATTTATGCTTCTGTATTTATTCATAAAGTTTATTTTGTTGCTTTTAAAAAATTTCTACAGAGATAATTTTATACTCTCTATATACCCTATTCTTAATTCTGAGGTTTTTCCCTCAGAATTGTGTGTTTGTGGTTTGTTCTTGAGTTTTTATAACTACTGTGTGGTATTTTAGTGTGTGAGTACACACACAGGTTGAGCTCGCAGTCTAAAAATCTAAATCTGAAATGCAGCAAAAGCTGAAATCTTCTGAATGTCATGTGAAACCAAAAGTTTTGAATTTTGGAGCATTAAGAGTTTTGGATTAGGGATGGTGAACTGGTAAAGTTTATGCAAGTATGCCAAAAAATAAAAACCCTCAGGTATCTGAAATACTTCTTATCCCAAGCATCTAAGACAGGAATATTTATCCTGTATCACTATTAGTTCATTCTTTCAATGATGGAGAGTTCAGCGTCTTACTTCGTTCACATGGTGACCGTATTGAAGAATTTGTGGAGGTTGCACACCCAGCATTGGGATTGCGTACACATAGGTAAAATCTAGACATGAGAATGAAGTGCATCTTCTCTTGTTTACACAGAGTGGGCTTTGCCACTGTCATTCTCTGCTTTGCTTTGTTACTACTTTTTAAATACTTCGATGAGCAAATGTCTTTATCATCTTTATTTTTTCAATTCATTTTATTGGTACTCTTTAGATATATGTAATGATCACATTCATGATACCCTTCTTTTTTTTTCAATTCCCTTCCCTCTCTTCAACCTCTTTTCCCCTCCTTATTTACAAAAGCTTCATTTCCATTTTTTCCTTCTATTCTCTTTTTTCCTTTTTCCTTTCTTCCTTTCCTCCTCCCCTCTCTAGTTTCCCTTCTCATTTGAACATTTTCTTCCTATTTTACAATGTCAGTTATACATTTTGGTCCTTATTTATACTTTCGGTTTCTCACGCCAGAGAAACCATGTGATACTTGAACATGTGTGTCCAATTTATTTTACTTAAGAATGTGGTCTCAAGGTGCATCCATTAACCTAGAAATGTCTCAAGTGTATCCTCTTTTATGGCAGAGTAGTCCTCGGGTCTGGTGTTTTGTTTTGTTTTGTTTTTTGTTTTTTGCCAGTGCCATGCTGTTTTTGTTTTTTTTTTTTTTTAATTACTGTAGCTTTGTAGTATAATTTCAAGTCAGGGATTGTGATGATCCCTGCCTTGCCTTTGCTGCCCAGACTTGCTTTTGCTATCTAGGTCTCTTCTGGTTCCAAATGAATTTTAGGATTGTTTTCTCTAATTCTGTGAGGTATGCTATTGATATTTTGATCAGGATTGCATTAAAGGGTGAAATCACAACAAATCCTGAAGAAATCCAGGAGATCATTAATACCTACTTCGGGGACCCGTATTCTAATAAGGTGAAAAACACAGAAGAAATGGACAGATTCCTAGACACATATTAGTTACCAAGACTCTGTATAACAATGTTGGGAGTATGTCCATTTTCACTATATTGGTTCTTCCCACCCAAGAACAAGAACAAGGATATATCCAAGAACAAGGTATATCTTTCCATTTTCTGATATTCTCTTCAATGTTCTTTTTCAGAGTACTGTAGTTTTCAGTGTAAGGGTCTTTTACTTCCTTTGTTAGATCGATTCTTAAGTATTTCATGTTTTTGGATGCTGTTGTGAAAGGTATGGTTTCTCTAACTTCTCTCTCAGTAAGTTTGTTATTTGTGTACAGGAATGCTATTGATTTTTGAGTGTTAACTTTGTACCCAGCTATGCTGCTGAATTTGGCTATTAAATTTAGAAGTCTTTTGGGTAGGGTATCATGTCATTTGCAAATGATGATAGTTTAGCTTCTTCCTTTTCTATCCTTATTCTTTTTATTTCTTTCTCTTGTCTAATTTCTGTGGCTCATGTTTCCAGAACTATATTGAACAGGAGTCATGATAATGGACATCCTTGTCTTGTTCCTGATTTTAGAGTGGAAACTTTCAGTTTTTGACCATTTAGTATGATGTTGGCTGTTGCTTTGTCATAGATAGCTTTTATCAGATTGAGATGAAGATCATCTATTCCAATTTTCTGTGAGGTTTTTTTTTTATCATGAATGGGTGTCAGACTGTTTCAAATGCTTTTTCCATGTATATTGCAATGATCATGTGGTTTTTGTCCTTGGTTCTATTAATATTAAATTGTATTAAATACTAATATTAATATTAAGTGTATTAAATTTATTGATTTGCGTATGTTGAACCATCCCTACATCCCCGGGATGAATCCTGCTTGGTCATGTTGTATGATCTTGATGAGTTGCTGCATTCTTTTTGCCGATATCTTATTGAGGATTTTTGCGACTGTGTTCATTAGAGAGATTGGCCTGTAGTTCTCTTTTTTCAAAAGTTAGATCCTTCTCTGGTTTTGGTATTAGAGTAATGCTTGCTTCGAGGAACGAGTTTGGCAGTATTGCTTCCCTTTCTATTTCATTAATGAGTTTGAGAAGTAGCGGCATTAGATACCTAAGTTTCTTGTAGAATTCAGCAGTGAATCCATCAGGACCTGGGCTTTTCTTTGTTGGTAGGTTTTTAATTACAAATTCAGTTTCATTGACTGATACTGAGTTATTTAGAAACTTTGTATCTTCTTGATTCAGTCTTGGTAACTAATATGTGTCTAGGAATCTGTCCATTTCTTCTGTGTTTTTCACCTTGTTAGAATACAGGTCCTCAAAGTAGGTATTAATGATCTCCTGGATTTTTTCAGGATTTGTTGTGATTTCACCCTTTTCATTCCTAATTGCATGGATTTGAGTCCTTCCCCCTCCCCTTTTTTTGATAAGGTTGGCTAAGAATTTGTCAGTTTTATTTAATCTTTCAAAGAACCAACACTTTGATTCATTGATTCTTTGTATTATTTTATTAGTTCAATTGCATTAATTTCTGGTTTAATTTTTATAATTTCCTCCCTCGTACAAGCTTTGGGCTTAACTTGCGCTTCTTATTCTAGAAGCTTGAAATTCAATGTTAGGTTATTTATTTGATCTTGTTCTGTTTTTCTGGTTGTGGGAATTTACTGCTATAAATTTCCCTCATTTGACTGCTTTTATTGCATTCCATAAGTTCTGGTGTGTTATACTGACATTATTGTTTAACTGTAGAAACTGTCTAATTTCTTCTTTACTTTTATTTGTGACTCATTGACCCTTTGGTTGTTTAGGAGAGTTTTATTTAATTTCCATGTGTTTATGAATTTTTTTGTGCTTTCTTTTGCCATTGATTTCCAGGTTCATTGCACCATGATCTGATAATATGCATGGGGTAATTTCAATTCCTTTGCATTTACTTAAGCATGTTCTATAAGCTAGCATGTGCTTTATTTTGGAGAACATCCATGTGCAGCTGAGAAGAATGTGGATTCTGGTGATGTGGGGTGGAACATTCTGTAGACATCTACTAAGTGCATTTCTTTAAAAATTTGGCTCAGTTTTTGTATTTCTTGATTTTTTTGTCTAGTTGATCTATTTGTGACAGTGGAGTATTGAGGTTCACCATTACAACTTATTAGTGCTTATTTGATTTTTCGTGTCCATTAATATTTGTTTTATATAGTTGGGTATGCTGGTATTTGGTGCACATATATTTATGATTGTTATCTCCTCCTCTTGGATTGTTCCCTTAACAAAGATTTAGTGACCTTCTTTGTCTCTCTCGATCAGTGCTGGCTTGAAACTCACTTGGCAAATAGAATGGTTTTCTACCCCTGCTTTTTTCCGTGTTCTTATTGCATGAAGTATTGTTTTCCATCCTTTGACTTTCAGTCTATGAATTTATTGAGTTAAATATGTTTCTTCTATAAAGCCTATTGTTGGATGTTGTTTCTTGATCCATTCTGCCAGTTGGTTTATTTTGATTGGTGAATTGAGACCATTTACATCGCTGGTTATAACTGTATGTATTGATTTATCCTTGTCATGTTGTTTTCCTGTTGTTGGTTTCCCCCCTTTTTCCCCTTCTGTTTAATTACTTGCCTTGCTTGGTGGATTCGTTCTGCTGGAGTTCCTGGAGTTGTAGTCCTCATTATCTCTTTCTAGAATGTCTTTCAGAACATTTTGAAGTACTGGTTTGGTGGTCATGAATTTCTTTGGTGTTCTATATCATGGAAGTATCTTATTTCTCCATCAATCTTTTTTTTTTTTTTTCCTCCTTTAATATTGAAAGATAGTTTTGCAGGTTACCCCAGTCTGGGCTGGAGGTTGTTTTCTTTTAGAGCTTGAAATACTTCACTCCACGGTCTCCTTGATTTAAAGGTTTGAGTTGAGAAGTCTGATGTAATGGATTTTGATACTTGAGGATTTGGACTTCTTAATGTCCACTCTCAAAGTATAGTTACAGCCCCCCCCCCTTTTTGTTATTTTAAGACAGGGTCTGGATATGTGGTTCAGGCTGGCCCTGGACTCACTGTGTAGCCCAGGCTGGTCTCAAAATTTGCAGCAATCCCCCGTCTCAGCCTCCCGAGTGCTAGGATTATAGGCGTGTGCCACCACGCCTGGCTGACAGCCTTGTTTTTAGTGAAATCAATAATATTTAATCAGTGACTATTGTTCAACTGCAGTGCTCTGTATTCCTGTGTCCTGTGTTTTCAAAAATTGAATTTCCTAATTTTTCACCTGTATAACTTCCAAACAGGCTCTTGATGCTCGCCGAGTATTCGGTCACACCTGTCATAACTTGTGTCTCTACCTCTTGGAGGTCTTTTCTCCTGTGGTCTCCCCCTTCTGCTTTGACCTGCACCAGTTTGTAGCCTGGTCCAGACTCTACTCCAGAGAAATGGAGGAAGAGAGAGTGTCTGTTGGTGTTGACCTTCCCAACTCCGATCAGCGAGCTGGAGGTCTCTGCTCTGGGCTTCTGTTTCGCCAGAGGATCAAGTCCCCCACCCCTGCATATCAGCCAGATCTGGCTCTCCACATTGCTCCGAAGAGAATGACACATTTGTGTCATTCTCATGCCTGGGTGGAGTGCAGGCTTTCAGGCCTTGCCTCAGACCTGCAGAACCCAGACACCCAAGATCTTGGGAAGCACGGGCTGCACTGCATTGTGGGGCAGCAGTGAGCATTTGCTCCTGTCATGAGTTGGCCGTGACACCGCCATTTACAGCTGTACTGCCTGGACTCCAGGATGGTGGTGGTGACCTGGAGGGTCTCCTTGCATGTTCTTCAAGACCAGGCCTGGCCGTCCTGTGTGGCATTGGCCGGGACTGTCATGTGCCACCCGACGTGCCTGTTAGCATGCTGGCAGATGTTGTCTCAGGTGGCCGGGATGGGAAACTGTGGGGAGTGAGTGGCTGGGATGTGGCTGACTCTACGCCTGCAGAGGACCCTGTCCTTGCAGGCCACACCTGAGTGCAGAGTGCAGCTCCTGGCCTGGGTGGCAGCTGGGAGCATGCCCTGGGCCTTCCCTGAGGCTCCCACCTTGTCCCTCTGTCATGCTTCAGAAAGGCTGGTTTGCTTTTCAGTGAATCTCTGTGGGGCACTTAATATAGAAGTTGATGCTTTAATACCGTAACTTGACTTTCAGGGTAAAATAATCTTTCATTTTATGCTAGCAGGCTGCTTACTGTAAACTTTTAAATTTACCTTGATTTGTAAAAAACACTTTCAGTAAATCTCAGAAAGTATAACTTTTACAGTAGATTCCATCCAAGCATAAGCGTTTTAAAGAATCCCTGGAATTCTTCAATTTGTTAATCAGCTCAGACTGACTATGCGCTGGGTAAGTACATGGCTCTGAGCGAGTGTCACAGCCCGCCATCCTGCTTGTGGGACCTGGTCATGGGTTCTTTCTGGTGGGCCTGAAGAGTGAATGAGACATTGTGGGCCGGGAACTTAGTGAAGGATCCTGAGCACAGCTGCATTGACGTTGGGCTTCGATTTTTATTGTAATTGAGAGTAATTCTAAACATGTAATTTGTACAAGGTGAGATTTTAACTTCTCAATCAAAACATTTTTCTGTTTTATCACAGTGTGGGGCGTGCGTTTAGCACCTGGCGAAGAAAGGGGCCGGTGAGGAGGGCTGGATGACCCTGGAGCTGCTCAGCTGCTTCATGAGGCCTTGAAGTTACTCCCGGATGGGGCGGTCACCTCTAGTAGTGGGTGCTTCTTAGCACTTAGAGCACAGAGGCCGGGTCAGACAGGCCGAGGGTGTCGATGCCTCGGCCAGGCTGGCACTGGGCAGTTTCTTCAGCCTGCTTTCCCTGGGTAGAAATGATGGCATGATAATGTTACAGACGTCAAGAGAAACCTGTTGTGGTGTGACTCTATGGTCGTGACTTTAACGATTTATAATAATGAGTTGTATACTCAGTCAGGTTTGATCCGCACTTTTTTGTTTGTTTGTTTGAATTGTAGGCTGAGCGCTATTTTCAGTTTTGAAACATTTTTGTTTCTCAAGGCCTTGTGTAGTTTTGATGATTCATCTGGGAAATCAGCACTAGTAGTTTTTCTTTCTTGAGTGGTCTTTGATTGCTGGCCACTTGTCTGGGCACTGTGAATGTGGGATTTTAGGTGCTGTTGAGGTACACCTCGGTTTGTCTGGCCAGTGTCTCTGGAAGGTGTTTACTGGTCTGTGTGGGCCTGATAGTGTTATCTTCTTGGAGAGGCGGCTGCAAAGCAGTCTTGGAAAAAACAAGACGCGCATGGGAGCAAGACCCTGGGGGAAAGCGTTCTTCTACCTTTCTTAAATTATTATATTCTGGTCCCAGCATCTGGGTAGAGCTCTGGTCATCCGAGGAGCAGTCTCCACTTGCTGTGGCGCCTGGTCGAGACGCCTGCTTGCACGGATTCAGTCTGGTTCTTCCTGCTGTGCTGGGACCAGACTGCTTTACTGAAGGCTACATTAGTGATGGCAGGGTTTCCTGGCCGAGCATTATTCACAGTGGGGGGTTGTATGGTTCTGTTTTGTGGGGACCGCCCTGTGTATCTTGAAGTGTTTGTAGTACCCTGGCTGCTTCTTCCTACAGTGGTGGCCACCAAAATGTCTCCAGGACACTGCCAGAAGCCCCTGGGGGAAGAGCCCCCCACTGGTGTGGGGACACCTGGCAGCTAGTCTCTGCCGGGCTCAGGTAATCCTGCTCCTGTCTGCCTCCTGGTCCCCAGCCTGGCTCACAACCTCTTCGACTGCTCTGCTGGCTAATTAGGCGGCAGGTTGCCAAGCGGGAGGGGACTCAGCGGGGAATAGGGCAGAGTGCAGGCAGGTGTGGCCCGGCGTTGTGCCAGCACTGCAGTGCCAGATGGCGTGTTGGGGGTGGCAGCCAGCGATTGCTGTTCCGTAAATGTCTTCTGCCACACGGTGAGTGGACCATGAATCAGGTATGTGGGTCTCCGTGTCACCCTGAGCCTGCCTTGGGAATCTGGGATCCAGGGATATTTCTCCGAACGTTGTAGTTGAAAGAAGCAAAAGAAAAGTGAAACCGCTTCCTGATGAACTTCCTTATTTAGCTCGGGGTCTCAGTTTTGAGGAAGCTGCAGTAGCTAGAGCCCATGTCTTTCACCTGTGGCAAGCTGGGGCATTTGTGCGAAGTGCAGCTGGACTGGTGGCGATGTGCCCAGCGGGCCCTAGAGTGGGCAGCGCCGCTGGGGACCGGTGCTGTCCTGGTGCGTGGGTGCTGGAGGGTGGAAGGGACGCGCTCCCAGTTGATGTTTACTTTCTGTCCTGTTTGGTTGTAGGACTTCTCTTATGGGCTTCGTGAATTGGTTCTACTTATTTAGATCATCCTGAATGTCCCCTTTGCTAAACTTTATTCTTGTAGCATATATTGCATCATCTTTCCCATTTTTTATTCTTCTAATGATTGAACCCTGCATTTTGAGTGATCCTGATTTACACAACTCTTGTTAACATGTGAATTAAATAATTTTCTACCATAAATGGCCTTTGAGGGTACATTTGGGCCTGAATTCCAGTCCGCAGTGGAGATAGTTTCTTTCAGGTGGTGTATGAACTAGAATAGTGGGATGTTTTTAAGGGTCCTTATTGCTGTTGCCCATCTGCCCTCCTGAAAGTTTCTAATCAGCACTCCCACTAGTGGGGTACAAGGTGTCGAGTATCCACTTTAGAGAATCCTTGCTTATGTTAATGTTTTCTAAAAAGAAAATTACTGGTTAACGGGTGGAAAAACATCTCATTGTTGACTTGCTTTGCCTGGCTATTAGTGAGGTTGACTTTTTGTGGTTTTTCTTTTCCCTGTAAAAGTTCATTTGCTTCTTTTGTGAATTAGAAGTTTGCTTTTCATAAAACCTTTCTCTCTGTCTGTCCATCTGTCTTTCCTTCCATTTTTCTTTCCTACAGTTCTGGAGATCGAACCCAGGGCCTTGTGCATGTTGCCCCACCATTGAGGTACATCCCAGTCCCAACTTGTTTGTATATTGAGAGTTTTTCCAGTTTTTCAATTAAGTTTTGCTTTATGATTTCAAACTTACAGAAGAGGTGTTAGTGGAAAAATTGCTTTATACTCTTTACTAAAATTCACTGCTTGTGGTTTTTTTATTTTTA
>QZML01001531.1:139680-170456 GCA_016801275.1 Hystrix brachyura | reverse complement strand
TTTTTTGTGGTGCCGGGGATTGAACTCAGGCCCTTGTGCTTGCAAGGCAAGCACTCTAATCACTGAGCTAAATCCCCAGCCCCGACTGCTTGTGTTTTATCCCACCCACTACTGTGTCATTCTGTCCCCCTCCCTATGCATGTATGAATAAAGGCTTCTTTTTCTGATTCCCTTGAGTCTAAGTTATATATTCCTGAGAACACTTCAGTGTGTATTTCCCGAGAACCACAGCATTTGCTTACATAACCACAGTAAAATTTTCACTCAGGAAACTGAATAATTGGTACAGTGTTGCTGCCTAAGCCATGGTCCACCCTGCAGGCGCATTACTTGGGCCTGCGAAGTACGTTGGTTCCCTGTCCAGGTTCAAATCCAGACTCAACCTGCATTTAGTTGTTAGGTTTCTTTAGTCTGCTTTAATTTGGCATGGTTCTTTAACCTCTCTTTGTTCTTGATGTCAATGTTTTTGAAGAGTACACACCAGTTATTTTATATGGTATCCCTCACTTTGTGCTTTTCTAATGTCCTCTTGGTTAGATGCGGGTCATACATTTTAAGCAGCGATAACAGAAGGAATTTTTTTTTTCCTTTTTTTGGTGCCAGAGATTGAACTATGGAAGGATTTTTAATTCCTAGAACAGCCTGTTAGGAACCACATGCTGTCAGTTTGTTTATTTAGTATTGGTGATAACATTTGAACACTTGGCTAAGTTGATATCGACCATGTTTCTCACTGGGCAAATCCTGTTTTTCTCCTTGAAGATAATGTATATTAACACTGTGTAAATATCTCATTCCTCATCACACTGCCCACCACTAACTAGTTTTAGCATCTGGTGATGATTTTCCATATTTGTCCTTCTGTTGTTATTAATTGGCACTCAACTGTATGGAAGAGCTTTACCTCCTCCCACCTCCTGTTTATTTACATAGTTATTTATTTGAATTATATATTCTTATTTAATGGCTTGTATTTTATTATCCAGACCATTTCTATGCTGACTTTATGGCAGCCATGGTCCTCGTGAGCACTTTCAGGCCGGCTGCCGTACCCTGCCCCACCCCGTGCCTCCTGCATCCCTTGAGCTCCTGTTTGCTTGCTGGTGCGGCCCTAAGCTTTGGGCTCCAGTGCGGCCCCACCCGAGTCAGCTACTCTCACAGCAGCCCTGTGCTTACCAGGAGGGTGGTGCCTGGAAATCAGCACCTGGTTATGTGATTGGTCACTACAGCTGTCGTTACTTCAGAGCCTTCTCTGTAGGCAAAACTAGGATATGTGTGTGTGGGGTGTGTGTGTGTGTGTGTGTACATATATGTACAAATTTATACATCTGTCTTAGTCTGTTATTGCTGCTATACAAATACCTGAGACTGGACAATTTGTGAACAGATGAAATGCGTTTTTCACAGTCTTGGAGCCTGGGAAATCCCAGATCAAGGTGCCTGTTTGGTGTTTGGTGAGGGTCTTCTGGCTCTGTCCTCATGTGATAGAACAGCAGAAGGGCAATGACCCTGGTAGTTCCTTCTGTCCCTTTACAAGGTCCCCAGTTTCCTTTACCAGGACTCCACCTTCATGATTCAATGTCTCTTCAAGTCTCTACCTCTTAACACTGTCATATTGGGGATCAGTTGTCTAAGAATTTTGAAGATGTTTGGGCCCTGGCTGCATCTCTATGTAGACACATGTATATATTGAATGTTACAAGTTCATCTCAATGTCGCCAGGGTTGTCAGACACTGAGCGGAAGGGATTTCTGGTGTCCCCTTGTCTTCAGTATTGTCAAATGTTTTTCTTGTACCTTGCCCACACACAGGGTTTGATGATATTTCATCTTTTTTTTGTAGAAGTTTTATAGTTTTGGCTTTTCTGTTTCACGCTCTGATGATTCTCATGCTATTTTTAATTTATGGTGTGAGGTAGGGGTGAAGTTTATTTTTCTCCGATGTGGGCATCCAGTTGCTCCAGCACCATTGGCCGAAGACCCTTCCATTCCTCTTCAAGTCACTGCGATACCTCTTTTGAAGATCAGTTGACTGTGTGAGTGAGTTTGTTTCTGCACTCTTTGTTCTGTTCCTTGGTCTGTTTGTCTGCCTTAGGCCAGCATGATACTCTCTCTCTCTTTCTTTCTTTTTTTGTTCTTACTGTGGTAGGGTCTTACTATGCTGTCCAGGCTGTCCTGGAACTTTTGGGCTCAAGTGATCTCCCACTCTCACCTCCCGAGTTGAGTAGCTGGGACTATAGAAGCATGACACTGTGCCTGGTGTATTGCTGTAGTTTTTAAGAAGTCTCAAAGTCAGATAGTGGTCCTTCAACTTTGTTCTTTCACAAGATTGGTTTTTTTGTTCTAGGTCATTTCTATTTCCACACAAGTTTTAGACTCGATAACCAGTATCTACAAAAACACCTGGCGAGAGTATGGTTGGAATTGTGATTTGAGCAGAATTAATAGTGCTATGATATTGAGTTTTCAGATTAGAAACATGCTACGTGTCTCTGCTAATTCAGCTGTTCTTCTCAGCAGTGTTGTGTAGTTTTTTGGCTTTTTTTTTGTGTGTGTGTGTGTGTGTGTGTGTGTGTGTGTTTGCGTGTGTTTGCGTGTGTACATGTTTTGGTGCTTGGGATGGAACCCGGGCCTCCGTATGCTGGACGGGCGCTCATCACTGACCCATACCATCTCCCTGGTGTTGTAGTTCTCAGTAGATGGGGCATGTGTATCTTTTAAGTTTATTTCTGGATACTCTGTTTTTAGACACTATTTTAAGAAATGAATTTTAAATTTTCTTTCCGTTCTCCTGCTTTCAATAGAAATATAATTGAGTTCTGTACTTTGTGCTCATGTCTTGTGACCCTGTAAGTTAGGGTTAGTGAATCTCGCCAGACTGCTTAGACATCTTAGGAATTTCTTCTGTTGACAGTTACGTAGCATGTGAAAAGGACACACGCTTTTTACGTCTTTCTTTCCCTGACATTTGCTCATTCATCTAGTGCAGGGTTGAGGATTGACCCATGACCTCATGCGCACTGGGCATGTGCTGTGCAAACTGAGTGACCTCTCCAGACCTTCCTTTCCAATCGTTATGCCTTGGTGTCTTTTCCTTACTAGGTCGTGCTGGTCGGACCAGTGGTACAGTTGTGGGTGGAAATGGTGAGCGGTGCACATCTTTGCTTGGTTAGCAGTCTTTGAGAGAAAGCTCTTGGGATTTCATCAGGTATACACACAATCTGCTGTTATCTTTTTTTGTTTTGCTGTGCTAGGGTCAAACCCAGGCCCCTGAGCGCGCTAGGCACATGCTCACCACTGAGCCCCAGCCCCAGTCCTGTATAGGTGGATATGACAGGAATTTTTCTTTCTGGCGAGATGTTTTTGCTCGGTTTTGTCTTGTTTTAAACCCAGAGTGGATGTGGAGCTTTGGTCAGATGTTTCTGTGGCCCATGTTATTCATGGTAAGTGACACTGATGCTCAGGTATTAAGACATTCTGGCGGTTTACACTACCCGTGGCACTTCTGTGACCGTCCCACATGGTGGCTGTACCGTAGCCGTGGTACCGGTGTGACTCTCACTAGGGGGCTGGTGCCACCGGTGCTGGAAGTGGTACAGTCATTCATGGGACAGTTGACAGGTGCCGCTGGTGGTTCCAGCCACCGGGCCTGTCGAGGACATCTTAATTCGAACTTCGTGTTCCCGGGATAACCCCCCCCATGGTCATGATAGATCATCATTTTATGAATTACTGATTTTGATTTTTCCATTTTGGTGCTAAGGATGTTTTTGTCTTATGATCATGAACTATGGTTGTGTTTTTTAGTTTTATTATAATTCTTCTTGTAAATTTTGGTACTGGTTGATATAAATCTGCTACAGTCAGTTTGGAATTGTTTCCTTGGTATTACCTTCCTCATAGGTTTGGTAGATTTAACCAGGGAAGCCACCTGAGCTATGCGTTGGCTAACCAGTTTAACTAAATAATTCTGTGACTGTTCCAGTTTTAAAAATTTCATCTTCTGGGTTGGGGGTTTAGCTCAGTGGAAGGCCCTGAGTTTTATCCCCAGCATCCCCCCCACAAAAAAAAGAATTTGCTCTTCTGTTGGCCTCAGCTGTAGAAAGTGTTGTGTTTACCACACTACACTGGTGTTTGTGGGCATCTCTTTTTCCATCCTCTTGTTTTCAACCTGTTTCTTTATATTCAGGTTCTTGTACATGTGATAGAGTTGGATCTTTTTTCCTCCTAAGCCCAATTTGATTTAGTTGCTTTATAGTTAATATTCTTAATGATTATACAGTTAATTTAATTTTGGAGGGTTCCATATTCATAAAAATTTCAAAATTGATTCGTACCCTCAAAATCAATATGTGAGTGCTTTGGGCACATGTGTTCCTGCTGGGCTGGACAGGGGGTTCTCTGCCTTCCTGGTTCAGTTTGTAGGCTCTCCACAGGGCGCTTTCCCAGGCAGTGCAGTGCTGCTTTCTGCACAGATCATACCTCTTCCTTGGTGGCCTGCTGTTGGGATGGCCCCCAGTTCCGGACAGAGTGCTGGCCAGCATTGCTGAGTGCCGGAGGCCGCGCTGTGCCTGCTGAGGGAACACCTGTGTGGTAAGCTGCACCCTGACCAGGGCCACGCTGTTGGCACCGAGCGCAGTGTAAATAAATTAATAATGTGCAAACAGGGCAGTTTGCAGGCACCTGGCCCTGCACTGCCCCGAGGGGCGCACATCCATACTTGCTAATTCAATGTTCATAACTGCTGTGAATGAGAACTGAGAGCTACTGGTTTGCTGTTTGTGTTCTTGTGCCTCTGTGTGTGGGGTGTGTGTGTGTGTGTGTGTGTGTGTTCTACTGCTCTTCCTTAGCTATTTAGAGCTAATTGGATATTTTAATTACTCTCTTCAGTGACTTTTTTAATGGTTGTATTTGTAGTTAGAACACACATCCTTAACCTGTCCCTGTCTACTTTAAGATTATACCACTTCTCGTAAGATGCAAGAACTGTGAAATAATGTAGAAGCATTCCCACCCTGTTCACTGTACTACTGTCTACATGTATTTTATATATGCCGACTTCATAGGTCTCGTGCTGATTGTTCTTCGTGCATTAAACAGCCTGTGTCTTCCAGAGAGGCTAGGAGAAGAAGAGAGTGTGTTTTTGTTTTTCCTGTGACAAGGGTTGAATCTAGGGCCTGATGCTAGTGAGCGCTTCATCACTGAGCTGCCCCCACCCAGCCCTTGGCATTTATCCACATATTTACCGCTTCCGGTGTGCTTCACGTCTTTTGGTAGATCCTGGTTTTTATCTGGTGTCGTATGCTGGCAATTAGTTTTTTTAGTTCCTGTTTTCTTAGTTCTTATTTTCAAAGGGTATTTTACATGCTTTCAGCTAATAGTTTTCTTTATCATTACAGCTATCATTACATTGTTTCCTAACTTTATGTTTCCCTGATTAAAAAATCAGCTGTCATTCATGTTGTTCCTGTTATTGTTTTTCCTCTTCGGTACTTTTAAGACTTTTCTCTTGGCAGCAGTTTGTATAGTATGTGCTCAGGCATCGTTCTGACTTTACTGACCCTGCTTAGTGTACACTGAATTTCTGGGGTCTGTAGGTCAGTATTTTTCATTAAATTTGGGAAGTTTATTGTATCATCACATATTTTCTGTTCCTGTCTTACTCCCTTCACCATCTCCAATTATTTTTTTTAAGTTTTACTTTAATGGTACATTTTAGATATGCATAGTGTTAATTCATCATAGGGAATTTATACCTGTACATGGTATATTTTAATTATGTACATATATTCCTTGATATTATTCCAGAGGTTTGTGAGAAGGTTTTTTTTTTTTTCATTTTTCTCCAATCTTTTTCCTCTAATTTTTCAGTTTGGATAATTTCTTTTGGTGTATTTTCCCATTCACTGACCATCCTCTCCAATCTTCCTTTAAGATCCTACAGTGAATTTTTCATTCTTAAATTTCCATTTGGCTCTATTTTGTATAATGTTCATTTCATTTTTGGGGGAGTACTGGGGTTTAAACTCAGGGCTTTGCATGTGCTAGGCAAGTGTTCTACCAGTGAGTGATATCTTCACCCCTTTTTAAAAATTTTTAGTTTGAGACATGGTTTGGCTGAGTTGACAGGCTGGCCTTGAATTTGTGATCCTCCTGCCTCAGCTTCCTGAGTATTTATAATTTTCATTTCTCAGTTGAGATTTCTAGTCTCTTCACTCATTAAAACCATGTTTTCTCAACTTTCTCTCAGCCGAGCAAGCCTTTATTTCCTTCATTTTCTTTCGACCTGTATTAACTTGGCTTTTCTTTTTTCCTTCCTTTTTGTTTCTTTCTTTGCTGTGTTGGAAATTATTGCAAGCACTAGGCAAGTACTATACTGTGCTCCACCATAGAACTATGATCTGTGCACCTGTTCTTCTTTGCGAAAAACAAGCTTTTCACACTTCTGGTTTTCTTAGGGTGTTTTGCCTCCTCCTTGGCTTGGTAGCGTTTTAATGGCAGGGGTGGGGTGGGTGTTACCGTAGCTTTATAAATTAACAGAGTTGAAAATTATCTGTATTTAACTTCTATCCAGGGAATCAGAAAGACTTGTTGAAGTGCCTTAACTCTGATGATCTCCCTTCCCTCATACCCTTTACTTAAATCCTGGTTTTCAGATTTTTCTTTTCTCCATGTTGCAGACTGCTGTTAGGCTTTTAGCAGGGGAAAGCACATTGCTTTCTTTGCTTGCATGCTTATCGGTTCTTGGTTCTGCCCTTCCTCGGTCTCTGATCTCCAGTCTGAGGGTTCCCCCTTTCTCCTCTGTATTTTTGGCAGTCTCTCTAGTGATGATTTGCGGGTGCTAAACTCTGACTGTTTAGCAGCAAATATCTGTATTTCATCTTCATTCTTGCAGGGCAGCATCTTTGTGATGACCGTGGTCGGTGACAGGTTTTCTCTGAACGTCCGACTGTCCTGTGAGCTTTGTTATTGTTGGGGAGGGTTCTTACAGTGGGCGCTCCTGGTGGTGCCTGCCTTTCCTCTGTGGCTCTTTTAAAATCTCGGCTTCACACTCTTCTCCAGTGTGCCTAGGTATAGAGGTCTTACTCATTCTGGTTGGCATATAGTGTGTGTTTTGGGTCTAGACCGAGTCCTTCCCCTGTTTCTGGGGCATGTATCTCTCCAGACGTGTATCCTGCCCACTGTCTGTGTCCACTAGGGACTCGGCCACCTGTGATTGCACATCAGTCTGCTCTTGGTGTCTGTTATTCTTTTAAAATGTTTTCACTTACTAATTTTTTCATACCTGGCATCTAGTTTGGTAACCCTTCTTTAGCTGTGTCTAATCTAATGTTTAACTCATCTGTTTTTATGCATGATGTTTTTAATTTTTAAAAGCAATACTTTATTCTTTTTCAATTGGCCATTTTTGGTACATTTTCATTATTTCTTCATTGCAAAATTCCTTTTATTTCAGTGCTTTACATCTCATTATTTAATATTCTACATTTAGTAATTATGCTATCTAAAGCCAGGGTAAGAACAGGACGTGGTTTGTTCTTTCTCCTGATTCTCACTGAAACTTGTGTGTGTGGGGGGAGATGTTTACCATGCAGACCTGTTTTCGGAATTGGTCTGTGATGGGCCAGCAGACCTCGAGTGGAGACGTTTCCCTCAGGAGCCTGAGCTGGGCTTCTTCAGGATGTGGGAGCACCTTGTCCTGGGCGACTCTAGCCCGTCCTCAGCCAGGGTGCCCACTGCCTGCCTGCGGGGGAGAAGGACTCTCAGCGCTTCTTGGTCTGCTCACCAGTTATAGTTGCTGTTTTTTGGTAGTACAGTATGGGGGATTGAAGCCAGGACCTTACGTGTCTAGGTGAGTGCTCTGCCAGTGGGCGGCACCCTCAGCCCCTGGTCGTCCTCCTGTCCTGGCTTCTCCTGGATCCCCAGCCCTTGGGGAGCTGCCAGCCTTGTGGATGGCTCAGCTCTTTGCTGAGAATAAACTGCCCTGTAATGCAGGCTCAAGCGTGAGGATCAGCAAGGGTGGACTCTTGCCTGATCAGGAGGAAACAAGGCTGAATCCGGCCGCTGTGCCTGCTGCCAGTGCCACCTGACCAGGGAGTCTCCCTACTGCCGCCCGGGCTCTTCTGCCAGGCTCAGCCCCACGTCATCTGGTTTCCTTGCTCACACAGTGATGTGAAGCAGCACCTCAGGCTCGTTTGGAGTGTCTGTGGCACTGAGGAGAAGTCTAGAAGGGCCGGCATCTAGAAGAGAGACGGAGGTACAGGTGTCATGCTCAAGTACAGGAACATCGGGGAGTTTCAGGTCCCCAGGTGCCAGGGTCAGCTTCTCAGTGCCGTGCTGACCGTTTGTGCATTGTCTGATGGGTCTGCCATGCACGGAGGAGAAGGGAGGTGTCCTGTGCAGTTGGTACTGGCAGAGCTCGCCTGGAGGCATCCACTGCGCCCGGGTATAGTCTCCAGAGCATGGGAGCGAGGATGGGCGCTGCACTGCACATAGCTGCCAGGGATGTCAGGAGTGGCTCTGTGACAACACGCTGGCTTTCATGGCACGGTGGTGATGATTTAGGGTGCATGGCATCGTTGCTTACAGATTCTCATTTGCCAGGAGAAGAACCCCCATACCCTGAGCCTTTCCCTGTCCGTTTGTGGTGCGAAGTGGCGGATGGGAGCTGGGAGCCTGGAGGAAGGCTTCAGGGTTGCGGACTGGTTGGCTTTGCGGAGGATGCAAACGTGGTGGCACGGGCAGGTGCAGACTCACTGCCGGGGGAGCGGCACTCCTCAGGGTGAGGAGTTGTTTAGAAGACAGGATTGGTGGTGCCAGGCACTGTGTGTGGCTCTGTGGCCCCGTGGGAGTGTGTCCCCGAGGCCAAAAGAGGGCATAGACTCCGCCCAGGAGACTGCGCATCCTGGCGCTGCCCTCAGCCTGTGGGAGCGCTGTGCAGACTGCCGTCCTGTGCCTGCTGAGCTGGTCCTTCTGAGGAAGGGGCCGCTTGTCAGCAAGCCGTGCTGACCATCTGCATCCGCAGGGAACTTTGGTGTCCCTAGAGACAAAAATACGTCCTTATTTTAGATACCGAGAGGGTGGCATTTTGTCTTATGTTTGTAGTACACAAGGATCGCACTTACTGTGAGGGAGCTGGTGCACGTACGTAACATACCTGAATTCTTTCCTCATCCCCTGCCTCTCCCGTTCCTCCTTCATCCCTCCAACTCTTGTTTCCCTTCCCATTCGCAAAAACTCTATTTCCATTTTCTTCTTCTTTTTTTCATCCTTTTCTCGTCCCTCATCCCTTCATCTGTTGTTCCCCTTCCCATTTGAAAAGGATCTCCCTACTTCCTATTATGTGTCTTTTATTTTGCTCTTTATTTGTATTTTGAGTTTCTCATATAAAAGAAACTATGTGCTATTTGAACTTGTGTGTCTCATTTATTTCACTTAACATTATCGTCTCAAGGTGCATCTGTTTATCTACAGATGTCTTAAGTTTATCCTTCTTTATGGTGAGTAGTACTTTATTGTACATTTTCTTTATTGATTCATCTATTGAGGGTATTTCCAAGATTTAACTACTGTAAGTCCTCAACTTACACATGAGTTCCATTCCAGGGAAACATTCCGTAAATCAGATTCATTTGTAATCCGACAATGTGTGAATCTTAATATAGTACACCTGTAAAAGTTTGCAACTGGAATATTCATTAAGTTGGAGACTTACTGCATTATAAATTGTGCTTCTGTAAGCCTGGATACAGTACTGTATGCATGTATCACTGTTAATATGATGACTTTTACTCTTTCAGAAAAATGCCTAGAAGGAAAAAAGCTGGGTCAAATGGAATTTCTATTTTTAGTATTTTGAGGAATCTCCATACTGGTTTTTATAGTGGCTTTCCTGGTTTACGTTCCTACTAATAATGTAGAAAGATTCCTTTTTCCCCACCGCATTTGTTATTACTTGATTTCTTGGTGCTGGAGTAAGATAGTATTCTGGTGGTGTTTTAATTTGCATTTCTCTTATGGCTAGCAAAGTTAGCATTTCTTCATGTATTTATTGGCCAATTGTACTTCTTCTGTGACGTGTGTATTCGTTTTGGTTGGCCATTTGTTGATTGGGTCTTTTAGTTCAAAGGTTTAATTTTCTTGGGTCTCCGTGTGTTCTAGACGTCAGTCTGTCTGAGGAGTGGCTGGCAGATGTCCCCTGTTCTCTAGGCTGTCTGGGGAAGGGTTGGCTCTAAACTCTGAGCAGGTGCTCCCTGTCCCCAGCCCCACGTGGCTGCTCTGCTGGTGCGCCTGCCACCAGCATCCGTGGCTCATTTGACACCTTTTTAAATATCCAGGACATGTCTGAAACCAGCTACAGTAGTAAAATGTATACAACTCCTAACACAAGAGTAAAATGAGATGTACTTCGATTCCTGTCTGTTAGACCTATTTAATTATCTGCAGCCATATTTAGGTGAGTTCAGCAGGTGCCCTTTTCGTCGCAGAGAGCTGGATTTCGGTCCTGTGTGTGCAGCTGACACGGCTTTACCCTGAGGAACTAGGAGGGTCTGCCACTGTGTTCTTCTCCTGTCGCTCTGCTGTGTTTTCCTTTCCTGTTTAAATATGTCTTACCGTTACATGAAACTTTTGACTTTAAGGGAGACGGCCGTTTCTTTAGGAGGAGAGTTTGTGTTTCAGGGTCCCAGGAGATGAGTGGACAGCTGTCAGGTCTGACTGGCTGTGGGACCAGCCACACTGCTGGTCACCTCTCGGCTGTTCTGTCCCTTCTGCTTCCTGTCCGCATTGAGGCCCAAGGCTTCCTCATCCTCACATTGTCTTTTCTGCACCTCATGTGTTCTGTCCCTCATTCCCAGCTCCTGATGCCTGGTCTTGCCAGTGGTCTCTGAGGGTGCTGCTTCCTGCATGTGTCCTTGCGGCTGCTCCTCCCTGTGAATGCATGCCGGGAACTCGGTGGGTGTGTCCAGATTCCACAGGCCTGTCCCCAGCCAGCCTGTCCCCAGCCAGCGGTCTGCTCTCAGCAGAGCTGCCTGTCCATGTGATCTGGGGACAGGAAGGGTGCTAGGAGCCTTCCTTTCTCCAGAGGCCTGCTGGGGCTGGGTGCCAAGATGACAGGTTGAAAATTTAAGCTGTTTAAAATTCTTTTTGGAGCCATGAAGGATACTGTAAAAATAAAATTTTAAACAGCCCTCTAACCTAGAGAACTGGGGCAGAAATAAGTGCAGTTTGTAGTTGAGACAGAGGTTTTGCTCTCAGAGATTTGATGCTCCTGTTCATTGAAACATCAGTAGCCATGCGAGCATTTTCAAGCATGTGAAAACAATTTCCAAGGTGTATGACTTAGCAGTACAGGAAATGGCTCCAGGGACCGTCCTCGAAAGTTCATCGTCCGTGTCCTGCACCTCAAGGTCAGCTGAGGAAGTCGCAGTGTCACTGGAGGGTCCGTGCGGAGCCATGACGTGCACACCGCTGTGTGTCTGCAGAGCGCGACCCACATCTGTCTGGCATGTGAGTGGAGATGCACGCAGGCTGGGGACGCCAGGAGAGACCCAGGCCCCCGGCCTCCCAGGAGCCACTGAGTCAGGGCAGCACCCTGACCTGTCTGTGCTGCACTGCCTCAGGCCTGCTCTGTTCATGGGGCGCACACCACCTTCTGACTTCCAGGCCACTAGGGCAAGGCTGCTGGCGCTCTTCCTTTCTGAAGTCTCTGTCCATATGACTGGAAACTGATGGCTCGCATCGCCACAGAATTACTACATTTAAGTCACACCTTTTCTTAGATCTATTTACTTGGGATAGTTATTTGATTTTAAAAAGCAAGGTGCAAATTTGAGTTTATTATAAAATCTGCATTAAGTCTTACAGATTTTATCTCATACTTCTTCCCTTTAAGCCTCAATTTGTTCTACCTCACATGTTTTTTTTCCTTCAAAATGGAAGTTTTATTTGTGATCTTATGTAATTGTAAAAGAAGAAAGCCAGTTAATATAGGAAGTGAGTTTCTGGTGATCCCTCCGGCCTCACTGTGGGTAGTGGACTGTTGCACCCCACGCACCTGTGTGTGTGTGCATGTGTGTGCACCTGTGCGCCCACACCCCAGCCTGCGGTGCTGAAGCAGGTCTGAGGCTCGCGAGCGGCCCCTGTGCCTGGTGCCTGCAGCGCAGCCCCTCTTGTCGGCTCACACGCCCTGCACTGACCAGGCAGTCCCGTGGCAGTGGCCGGCAGGGCGGCTGTCCCTGCCCGGCTGCTGTCAGGCCTGAGTGGACAGCTGCTGCTCCCTGTGCCGCTGCTCCTCCGGGCCCCTTGGGGGAGTGTCTTGAGCTCCATCCCCAGCTCCCTGCTTTGTGCAGGGTCGTGGGAGGGACGGAGACCCCGCGGCTCTGCTCTCCTGTCCTGTGCTTTTCTTTGGATCACACAGGGACTCCTGTTTGAGACTGAGTGCGCCTTCGCCCACCCCTGCAAGAGTTCTAGGACCTCTTTGTAAACGGCCTTGGCTGGCCTGGCGCTGCTGTACCCAGCCTCGTGCAGAATCTCTGTGTTCTTCCTGGAATGGTCCCGGTGTGGGCTCCGGCTGGGAGTTGTGCTTAGGAAGAATACTGTTGTGTGGAAGTGATTTTGAAAAAGGAGTGTTTAAGGGTTCATCTAATACCAAAATTAATTAGAACTATAGCAACAGAACAGGATCAGTGATCATTTGTCTTACATATCGAGCTAAGATACTGTTACCAGATGACAGCTACTGATCTTTGTTATTTTGTGGGTGTGCATGGGCACCTTTGATGAAATCTCTTGCATGGAGCATGGTGTCCCTAGGTCCTTGATTGAAGGCATCCAGTACTTTGACTCTGGTGCTCACCAGCATCATCAGTCAGGCTCTTTTGTATTAACTGTGAGAGGTCAGCCTCAGGAGCCAGGGCTATGTCCTCCTAGCTGCAGACCCACCTTTCCCTCTCTTGGGCCCTCACTCCATTTAGAGTAGCCCCGAAGCCACATTCCAGGCTTCTCTTGCCTTCTGAGCGCAGGCATACCTTTCTTCTTCTGCCTTCTTTTCCACATAGGGCTGGGGATCAGAGCTTGGGCCTGGCCTGCGCAGAGTGTGCACCCTGCTACGAAGCTGCACCCCAGCCCACAGGCACACTGCAGACACTGGAGACCAGCTGTCATTGTGCTGGGGACTTGCAGCGGATTGTCAGGGGCACGCTCTGAGTGCTGCTGTGGTAACCAGAGGCATGTGCAGGATAGCCCGGGCCAAGGCGAGGAGTATTGAGAACAAGCATCTCAGGGCTGTGGTGTGGCTTGGTGGCAGAGTGCTTGGCCAGCAGGTGGTGGCCCTGGGTTCTTTCCTAGCACTGTAAGAAAGAAAGAAAAAAGAGGAAGCACCTTGCGATGTCATTTAGTCAGTATACAAAGGGTGATCGAAATATGTAGTGAATGTTCACATTAAATATTATTGCAATAAAAGACACATTGCCACGAACCCCCCAGATCCCCCCCCTTACCTCAGAACCTTTCTGGAGCAATTCTAGGTGTGCTCTTCCGTGTATCTGTCAGATGTGATCAAAAATTCAGTGAATGCTGCCGCTCAGTGCCATTTGACAGAAAAGCAGGCTCATAAAGACAGGATGCTGTGTCCTCATCCGCCTTGTTCACTGGGTTTAGTACTGTGAGACTTCCAGCTCTTCCTCACAGTCAAAATGACCAGGAGGGTCAGCATTTTGAATCAGTTCGGGACGTCGGGGCAGCCAGGACAGCACAATTATAAAGACACTCATGAAAGAGGACTCCAGAGCTGCTGCAGGAAGTGGCCAGAATGGTGGGATGAGTGTGTTCAAAGCATCAGGGGAATGTTTTGAGGGGAGTTGATGGCAATTTTTTTTATTGTAATAAATTAAAAAAAAATTTAAGCATTCACCATATTTTTCAGTCACAAACCTTCATTTCAGTTTTATAAGATGAAAAAGTTCTAGAGATTCATTTCACAACAATGTGAATATACCTAACACTGTTGAACTCTTGACATTTACACATAGTTAAAATAATTGGTAAATTTTATGTGATATGCTTTTGTTATCACAATAAGGATCTTCTGTGGAATATAGGTGTAATAGATGACATGCAGGTTTTTGCAATTTTTACTTTATTTTTTTGTGCTTGGTTCTCTCTCCTCCTCCTCTGTGGTGCTGGGGTTGAACCCAGGCCTTGTCCTTGGCTCTGCCACCAAGCCAGCTCTTCCTCTCCTGGTTGGATCGGTAGATCGGAGCTGCGGGGGCCTGGCATTCACCGAGCACCTCTCACGTAGCGGCCCCGTGCGCTCAGGTTATGAGTGGGGCAGTGAGAGCGTGAGCCGGGGGCAGGCGGCTGAGGTGTGCACAGCGCCCTTCACCGAGAGCTGTAGAAGCCCCAGGCCACAGAGCAGGAAGCCCTGGAAAGCTGGGTGCACCACGCATGTCTCCTCAGCACTTACAGCACTGTGCAGTCATTCATCTGGTTTTCAAAGAACGTGGGGAGTTTCCAGCATACAGCAGAGTGGGGGAGGAATGTGATCTGTTTCTGGCTGGCACCCGTTGTGCCTCTCTTGTGTCCTTTATCCCTGTCCCACTGTGTTTCTGGGTGCATTTTTGTTGTATCATCTATTTATAAATATTTCAGTCCTTCCACTGAAAGATGAAGGCTACTTTTTGTTTTCTTTTCAGTCCTGGGGGTGAACCCAGGGCCACACACTGAGCTACATACTCAGTCCTTTTTGTTGTTTTGAGACAGGGGCTTGCTTACTAAGTTGCCTCGGCTGGCCTCAAGATCATTATCGTCCTGCCTCAGCCTCCTGAGTAGCTAGGAATACCGACGTGAGTCACAGCAAGGCTGTTTTCTCAGAACTGATCACAGTACCATCGCCATTCCAAGGTTATTGTACACTTTTCATTTGTCAGGATCAAAACAAGGTCCGCACATTGCATTCAGTTAATGTGTCTCCTTTACTGTCTTTTACCCTATTAGTTCCCTTCCTTATGTATTTTCTTTGTTGTGGAAGTATACTTACTGGAGAAATCATGTCTTTTTTCTGGCATAGTTGCCCTCATACTTTGAATTTTGCTGAATGTATCCCAGTGGTAGAATTTAACATTTTCCACCTCCATGTTCATGTAAACAGAATGTTAATTTTATAGTTTTAATCTGATTACGTTCCATTTTTGTTGCAGTAATATTCTTACGCAGGGCATAGTGGCGCACATCTGTAGTTCCAAGCTTCTTTGGAGGCTGAGGCAGGAGGATCACTTGTGCTCAGGAGTTCAGGGCCAGCCTGAGCAACAGAAGGAGACCCTCTCTCTCGAGGAAAACACGCACGTGTGTACACACACACAGAGACGGGCATATTTTCAGTAGCACATAATGTCTGGGGGTTTTCTCTGTGTGGGGAGGGCTGCGTGTTATTTTCATCCATCATTCTTTGGTCGTGGTGTGTGTGGCACTGCCGCTCCGTCTCATTGTGGCTTCCTTACTCGCCGGAACACTTCTGTGGAGAAATTGGCTCTCACAGGCAGTTTGCGTGCCAGGAGGCCAGCCATGAAGTGACTCCTCCTCTTTAACTCGTGGAGGGTCCTTAGCAGGACCACATGTGGCCCATGATGTGCTCCCCTTTGCACGTCCGCGTGAACACACGGGTTTCTGGTGTCCAGCAAGGTCTCGAGTTCATTGTGCTGCTCCTGCTGATGTCCAGGTCAGCTTCCCCTTCGCTGGGGCAGCTCAGGCTGGTCCCGGCTTCTGACAGCGCCGCGGAGGCTTCCCGCCTTCTGGTGTGACCAGGAATCCAGGCTCATGGCGCCGCCCCGCCCTGGATGGGGATCTTGCTCACTGCCTGGTGTGGCCTCTTTGCTGCACATGAGGTAGAGATCACACGTGGGCCAGCTTAGGGCTAAAGGAAGAGTGAGGCTTCCCATAGGAAGCAGCACAGACGGAAGGGAGGCAGCTGCCACACAGTCTCCCCGGACTGGAGGCACTGCTCGCGTTGGTGGGGTCCCATCCTGGTTTCCTGCGTGTCCTGCCTCCCTGTCTCAGGAAGTGCGTCTCCTCGCTTCCCTCTGCCCACCCTGAAGTGCAGCCGCTTGTCCTCCCAGCCCCCTAGGAGAGGGTAGCTGGTGGACCAGCCCCGGGACTGCTGGGTGCAGACCCTGCTCGGGCTTGCCGGGGATGCCGGGAGCAGGTGCCGGAACAGCCAGCCCCGCCGGGCTTCCTCTGAAAGCTGCTCTGGAGGCCACATTCCAGGCTGGGCTTCCAGACCCGGAACTGTGTGGTGGTTCCTCTGGGGGAAGCTGGGTGTGCTGTGCTGGTGCTTCAGCAGAGTGAGGAGCAAGGGTGTCGCTGCACCTTGGTTTGTATTTGTGTCTCACGCCACCAATCTTGGTTCCTAATGATACCGATACATTACTTACCAGTGTTACTAGTGTTATTACTAACAAGTGATTACTGAAGATGGTTTTAGAATTTAAAATGTTTTTCCCTCAATCTTTACTGGCTTACGAAAGTTGTCTGAATTTTTTGAGTATAGCACGATATTTTGATACAGGAATACTCCCAATTCTTATTCTTCGGGTGAATTCCCCTCGGGATGTTAGGCGAAACCGTGCACCAAGTCATTGGAAATCATGCCTTGTGTGATTACACCACCAATTTGAGGAAAATTTAGGTTCGTTTCATTTTGCTTTCGAATTTTAGAGATGAATGGGTTTTGACTGTGTTTTAAAAAAATAAAAAGCATTTAGGGATTTACAGAACCAGCTGTGCAGGATGAGGTGAATCGGAGAAGCCCCACTGAGTCCGGTGTCCTCCCCATTCCAACACAAGGGGTGTGCACACGCATGCCTGCCTGTGAGTGCGTGTTCCTGCGGCCCCTCTTGAGCTAAGTGGCAGGTAGCTCACTGACTGCCTTCTTTTTTGTCTGTCGGCTCCTGGCGCTTGCTCCCTCGAGATGTGTAGAGATGGTGTCCATGGCATTTTGCAGGGTTGTGCTTCTGTTCCACTGCGTACGTGTACCTCAGGGTATTAAACTGGTTGCATGCTAACGGGCATTTGCTAGTCCTCCGGAAGCTTCCCGGGACTGTGCGGTGGAGCAGGAGCAGGGTGGGCTGCACCCTCCAGCCTGTGCTCTGCCCCCCTTCCTGCTGGAGCCCTGGCCGGAAGTTCCTGAGTCTGTGCCCTCTGCCCACCTGTCCTGTGCGTTTCTCTTCCTTGACTTCATTTCTCCTGCTCTAGGTGTGAGCGTCTGTTCCAGGAGTTCACTGTGTGGAGTCCTCCAGCTCCCACGCCTGTGTGCATTGGCCCTCGCCCTCGCCATCTGTAGTTGGGCTGTGTGGGGTTCTGTGTGGTGCCCTTGAGAGGTTCAAGTTCATTTGATGTTCGCCCCATTGGAGTGCAGCTCTCACCTGCCCTCCCTGCAGGGAAGTTTCCCTTGGCTTCGGAGTCTTAGAACTTAATGGCAGTAAAGTGCTTTGTTATGATAACACAGGTAACAGCTGTTTGTAAAACACCCCACTGGACCAGGGACTGGGACTTCCAGAGTGGCTTTGGAGCCTGAGTCTCTTTCTGTCATGGATGCTTGCATTATTCCTGACTTTTTCCTCCCTCTGTGTCCTCTGCTGCTCTCTGGGACTCTTTTTGGGCCAGATGTTGGAGTTCCTGGAGTGATCTGCAGATGTTCTTAGTGTCACAATCCTCTGTCTTCTTTATTTTCTGTCATGTATTTTTTTTAAACTCCTTTCCTGGCAATTTTTGTGATTCAGTTTTGTAACCCTTGGATTGGATTTTTGGTTTTCTTGTCATTCTCACTTCCACAAGTGCTTCTTATTCTCTTCCTCATGCATATTATCAGGTTTTAGCTTTACGGGTGCTACCTTGTCTGTACCTCCAACAGGGTATTGATTGTGTATGTGAAGAGATTTTAAAACTTCACACTTTTTGTGGTGTAAAGCAGGCTTTTCATAAAATGTTTTGTCCATCTTTTATCTTGTCTATCTTATACTTTGGCATACAGTACTTGCTCAATAAATGGGAATTGTTTAATCTAGTTTATCTTTTCTCCTTATAAAAAAGAAGGGGGAATTTATTCTAGGCCTTCCATAGGGAAGTTTTTATTTTTTCATTTTTTTCTGTTTTTGTGGTGCTGAAGATTGAACACAGGCCCTTGCACAAGGTAGGCAAGTGCTCTATTGTGGATTTATTTTCCTAGTCTTCATGTTTCTGGTGTGTGTGTATGCGTGCATGTGTGTGTCTATCTGTGTGTGTGTGTGTGTGTGTGTGTGTGTGTGTGTGTGTGTGTGTGGTCTCATCTCTTCTGGAGCTCTTCTCTTGGGTGGTAAGAAAAGGCCAGCAGTCGCTGGGACCTGGGCGAGCAGAGGTAACTTGCGATGGGCAGAACCATGTGAGATGAGACAGTGGAGGCCACCGTGGACCCAAGGGGTGGGGGTGGTGCCTGTGGCCTGTCTAGGTTTGTGGTCAAGGGCAAGTGACGCATGGAACACTTACGATTTTGTCTGTACAGCATGAAGGGTTTTAAGCTACTCAGCATTTTCCTGGCATGAAGGGGACTTTAGGGAGCAGGGGATGAGAACGTGGTGGGCAGAGTGAGCCCTTACGGAGTCCATGGTGAGGGGCAGGGCCTCTGGATGCATCCCAGGGCTGGGGGGCCTCCTTTTGCACCACACAGTGTGATTTACCTGGTTCAATAGAGGGTGAGAGGCCACAGGTGAGTCTGTAAGGCTGTTGGAAGGAACCAAGGGAGCTTGTGGTAGATGCTGTTGGCAGAGAAAGCCTGAGCTTTTGGGAAGGTCAGGGCGCGTGGCCTCCGCACAGCCAGCTTTCTCTCGTGGAAGGGAGGCTGCTGCACTATTTTGAATCAGGAGGTGGTTTTTATAGCCGAGACTAAGAGAAAAATACATTTACTAATACCGTTGTTTGTTGTTCTCTTCTGTGAAAGAGGACGGTTCCTGCCACAGACAGGTTTCTAGCCTGGCAGCGACACACATCCTGACCAAAGCCATGTCAGCAGCGGGTGGCCTGTGAGTGCTGGCACGTGCTTGGTTTATGACCAGGGCCAGGCAGCAGCCTGCCTGGTCTGCCTGCCCTGTCCAGCACTGCGTCCTGCTGTACAGTCTGCATTCTGCACTCCTGTCCTTTTGTGGGCGAAGGCCATTTCGTGGCGGGTGTGTTTTGTGGCAGGCGTGGCCAGTGGAAGTAGTGCAATGTGAATATAATAGTAAAATTAGCCTTGCTGTGTATAAAATGTGAAATAATGCAGTCTCCACAAGCAGTAGCTCTTGGAAGGAAAGTCAGCTGTAATAGCTCCTTGAAGAAAGGCAGACTGTTTCTGTGGTGCACGGGAGCTGGTTTTGAAGGGCAGGGGCTCTGCAGCAGAGTTTGAGGAGGTAGAGAAGTCACTGAAGAGGAGCTGAAGGCAGATCCTGCATTACTTGTGCAGGTCTGCATGCTCAGAGTAAAATTAGGCTTGCATTCCGTGCAGCCATCAGAAATGCGTCCTCGCAGGAAATCAGCCCTTTTCAAAGGGTGGTTTATCCTCGCTGTCAGCGTTCTTGTGACTTCCCTCCGAGGATTTTTGCTTGTCTCTTTACCCAGCTTGTTACTGTGCATATGTGTGTCATTTTATCACCTGCACACCACGTCCCTTCTCTGTTGCTGTAAGGACCACACCCTTCTTTTGGTTGTCCGCTTTTACATAGCTTCGCCCAGATGGGTGATTTAGGATTAAAATCCTGCGGCTTGTGGGCTTTTCGTGCCAAGCTTACCAAACTTGACCGCTCCGTGGTGCCGCGCCTACCTTATGTGTTTACTTGAGCCTTCACACTGCGAAGGGACGAGGTCTGTTTTGTGCTTTGTCTGTAGACGTGTGTATATGCTGAATGTGTCCGGCATGAGAGAGAGGTCACTTCTCCTGCCTGGAGGTGTGTCAGGAGGGAAGTCCTTCAGCACTCTGTAAAAAATGTAAAGCCCTCTTTGCGTGAGTCCCTCCCAGGCGTGTCACAGGCTGTGCAGTGACTTAACAATGAGGGTCACAGCAGAAGCTCTGCAGGAGCACTGGCGGCCTGGGGTGGTCTGGGAGGCCACAGGAAGGACACCTGTGACAGAGGACGATAATGCAGTAGCGATGAAGCAGCGGCTCACTGTGTAGTATTGTGCATCCCGTGGAGCGTCAGGCAGGTCAGTGGGAAGTGTGTGTGTGTGTGTGTGTGTGTGTGTGATGTATGTGGACACCGCCATCTGCCCCAACCTGCGAGCTTGGGCTCCCTGTTCCACCCCATCAGGTTGGAGCGGAGCAGGTTCCGGGGACATCGAGATGCTAACATCACCTGCTCTGCTTCCTTGGTACTTTTGCTTACTACAAAATTATTTGTAAAAGCAGAATATTCTTTTAGCTCATGTTCCTGTGTGTGTTGGGCCCTTCCTTCCTGTGTGCTAACCTAGCAGTAGGAGGGAGCCACCTGTGAGTCCTGGTGCTCCGCTGTGTGGTCAGTGACACTGTCAGAGGGGGGACTGGCCTCACGGTTGCCCAAGAGGTGGGAGAGACGTCCACTCGTCACGTGTGGGCTCAGGGTAGGCCATATCTTGGCTCCAGTGTAGACTCTTCAGCCTTTTAGTGCAGACATGGACGTACCTGGGACATGGCTGTGGGCTCCAGCCCTTGATTGGATCTTTGGGTCTCCAGTGCATAGACAGACGTTGCATAGACAGACTGCATAGACAGACGTTCTACACTCTTCCTGCATTTGGCTTATGGGTGAATGTTGTAACTTATAAATGTCCTGTATTAAATCTGCTCTCTTGCAAACCATTGACTCTGGAAAAGTAACTAATACACACCTGCTTCAAGACCTAATCCCCGTCTCTTCTGGGCCCTACCCCCTAAACACCGCAGCATGAGGCATGGGGGCAACACAGACGGAACCTCAGCTCTTGACCACTTGCTCATTCACATGAGTAGCTTCCCCTGGGCTGCCAGGCAAAGTTGGTAGTGGGTGCAGATATGGCCCACACACTTAGAATATTTATCTTGTGCTTCACAGGAAAAGTTTGCCAACACCATTAGGTAAGGATTTATTTTAGGCTTCTTACTGTCTGATCTAGCTGTTTTATAGTTAAGGATGAGTTTTTAAGGACAGATCATGACTTACATCAGGATGAATGTTTGATCATGAAAAAAATTTAACTTTGAAAATAGTACAGTGAGGAAGCACTGGTGTGTTTTAAACTCGAGTAGACACCAGAAAACTGGTCTCTGATTACACATCCCTGATCCTCTAGCCTCTGTCAGGTACTCGCATTTATTCTAAAGTGTAGATGTTACAGTTTCCCCTCAAAAACCCTCTTCTGTCATTTTTAAAAAGGAAGCATTTGTTATTGTGACTTTCTTAAGTGTAGATAAAAATATGAACACAAATGCTGACCTTACTCTTGGAAACCTGCCGAGTGTCTTAGCTGGGTTGTTTCTCTCCTCAGCTCGAGGTCCATGGCCCAAGATGACTCTAGCGGTGGAGACTGTCTTCCGTAGACACCGGGCTCGGACCGCAGGCTGGGATGAACATGCCACTGCACCAGGTCTCTGCCATTCCAGCCCAGGACGCCGCTTCTGCTAGAGTCCACAGGAGCAAGACCAAAGAAAAGGAGAGGGAAGAACAGGTAATAGGGAGACAGACTTTGCATATTGTAGTATTTTTATTAAAATTTCCTTAAATATGATGTAGACTAATACTTAACCTCCAAAGCACACACACACTGTGCTTGAGGAGATTGTCTTTTTTTTTTTGTTTTTTTTTTTTTTTTTTTTTCTTTTTTGTGGTGCCGGGGATGGAACTCAGGCCCTTGTGCTTGCAAGGCAAGCACTCTAATCACTGAGCTAAATCCCCAGCCCAGTTTTTAGATTTTCAAATACAGGAGTAAACTTACTTTGCTTATAAGCAGTTAATTTAACAGCCTTAATTGTCTTCATTGATTAAGTCTGCCTCATTCTGGTAAATCACGAAGACAGAGTTGTTTGAATTCTCAGAACATGATGCAAAGTATAAATTGATGTGAACTAAAAGTAAGAGCGGAGCGTGGTGGTGCAGACCTATAATCCCAGCACTCTGGGAGGCTGAGGCAGGAGAATCACAAGTTCAAGCCCAGCCTGACTAACTTAGTGACTTTGCTAATTTAGTGACTTAGCTAACTTAGTGACTTAGCAAACCCTGTGTCAAAATTAAATAAAAAAAAGAAGAAAAGGCTGGAGCTATAGCTCAGTGTAAAGACCCTGGGCTTTGTGTGGCCCAAGGGCACCATAGTTCACACCACAATGTGTGTCAGCTTGCCTGCTGCTGATGGCCGCATATGCAGCTTTAGCATCTGCGGTGGGCGTGGTCTTGCTCACGGTGGCCTTCTCCCAGTTCCTGGGGCCGGAAAGGCTCCTGGAGAGGACAGTGTTGGTGTGGATTGCTGAGCAACAACCCGGAACTGGTTAGAGAGAGAAGGTGGTGTTCCAGCTCGGGATGCTGCACGCAGAGTGACCGAAGGTTGGAGCAGGGAGTCCAGAGAGGTTAAGAGCGAACCAATCAGACGTAAAGGTTGGACTGGGTGGGGCACGGTGGGAGGTCACACAGGTTAGCAGGAAGTTTTGTTCAGAAGTGTGGATTTATCTGTGTAGAACAAAGGATCAGAGTTTTGTTCTTAATACTTTGATGCAGCCTGCTCTTTGGAGAGTGAGTTCACAAGTGATAGACGGGGGTTACTTAATAACTTACTTGGTTCAGATTTGGGAACCTGTTTTGCTACTGGAATGTGTTGCTTCATGATGCGGCACACTGTGAAATGCGCCCTCAGGCGTCTTGTCGCTGTGTGGACATCATGGAGCGTGCTGACACGCCAGGACCCCGGGACGTCACGGGACGCAGCCCTCCATGGCCCGGCCTCCACCTCGCCCTGTGGGGCACGACTGTGTTTTAGACGCTGAGTCAGTCTCCCCGCTCCTGTCGCCTTGGCAGTGTGCAGATACTTGAAGCCAGCACATTTACGTGTGTATGCGACCCTTCTGACACAGTGTTGTTTACAAACAGGCAGGGGCTGGATTTGGTGCCCGGCTAGTCCCTGCAGAGGCGACGGTGACCTCGTGTAGGGCTGCCTGGTGCAGGCGAGAGATCTGTCGGCTGATTCACCCGTCGGATGTGGGAGTGCACAGAGGCTCTCTCCCCTGCTTCTGTGGGATGCTGTACAAATGTGTGCTTGTCAGTTCCATAGCATTGAGACAGGGTCTCACTGTGTAGTTCAGCAGTCCTCCTGCCTCAGTCTCCCGAGTGCCCAGACTACAGGGATGTACCACTGCTCCCAGTTTTCCTGTTTTATAGTTAAATTTAATCTTTGCCCAAGACTATAAAGCATGCTTGTAAGATCAAGAATTAGTCTCATTTGAGTTGGAATCATTATAGTTAATGGGACACCATTCTTTCCATTATTCCATCAAGAATTTTAAAAAAATCGTACGGCCTTTGAACTATATGAACTGCAGAAAATGAAAAGCTCCATGTGAATGAGCGGTTTCTGTGTTCTTCCTTTGTGCTGGCTTTGCTCTGTCTTGCTCAGCTTTTGGCAGCGGCGTGGCTGGCTTTGGTTGAGATGTTGCGATGCCGGCCGAGGGTGGTACCTGCTGGGTGCAATATCCTCTTCAGTATTTCAGTTTTTTTCCAACTTGCTGGACATGGGAAAATGCCCCAAGGTGTCTTTTCCATGTTCTGTCAGCAAAAGATTTATTTAGATTAATAGTCTTTTCTTGGAATCCTTCTTTCCCCAGGTGGATTTTTTGTTTAGTTTTGTCTGTTGAGACAGTCTCGCTATGTAGCCCGGGCTGGCCTCGAACTGCTGGCAGTCCTCCTGCCGCTGCCTCCCGAGTGCCAAGTGCTGAGAGTCCAGGTGCGTACCGCCATGCCCTGCATGGATTTTTAAACATGACTGAGAGATGCTCGCCGCACCACGTCGAACTCCCCCTTTAGTATTGTGTTGAGTGTGGACACCAGGTGGCCACAATGTCCTGGTTGTCTCAGATCACTGTTCATTTGCCCTCTGCAGTCTTGGCATGGTGAGGGGAGAGAGGACGAAGGCTGCCTTGTGTCCGCTCATCTAAGTGCACAAACCTGTCGCCAGAGCTCTGTTTCCTGATGCCTTGATCCCGTCACACTGGGGTCTAGGACTCTGACCCAGGAGCTTGGGGAGTGGCACGGATGTTTAGTCTGTAGCAGTCTGTGCGTGGAAGAGAGAAAGCAAGATGTCCGCCATCTTAGGGCAGGAGAGGGGCTCTTTTTTGCAGGCGCCTGCTGCGCATGTCATCATGATAGACATCCAGTGAAAGCTTGCTGAATCGCTCTGCCTGGCGGGGCATTAAAGGCTTGAGTACGTAGCACTGGGATTTAGGTTGGTACCGAGGAAGGAAGCTGTCTTGTCCCACTGTAGTGGGGCAGTAGTACCTTGCACACTTGGTGGTGGTCTGACATCTCTGAAATCGTGGCACTGAGGCACGCTGGCTGGGCCTCTGAGCGTCGCAGCAGCTGCACAGAGCTGAGCATGGCGGCTGTAAGTTTCCAGGGCCTGACGTCCCCCCAGATGGGTTGGAAAGTGAGTTTGTATCCACAGGGCCCATTTTGCTTTATGCAGCTCTCCTGGCCCAAGTGGAACCTGGTGTATCCAGGTACAATTTTTGGTCGTCTTGCGCTTGGAGAGGGAGTGGTAAGAGGCAGAGCGGCTCTGCAGAGGCCCCGCCCTGCACCCAGGCTGCAGAGGCAGCATCTGTCCGCAGGGTGCGTTGGTGCCTGATTCTCCGTGGCACCGTCCGCCCCTGCCCGTGTCTGCCCTTTTGTGGCGAGTAACACAACTTCTGCAGGGTCAGACTGGCCAAGAATGCCGGTTTACCTGGGGGGCAGGGGGCTCTGTAGTCTCTTAAAGGACAGCTAGGGCTGTCACTTTTGAACTGGTACGTGTTTTTAGGGTTTTATAGATAATGAGTCATTACTTTATAGACTGTCTTCATTTGGGAACCGGGTTATATTTGTATTGTTGCAAATGAAATGTATTGATTCTGTTTTGTTCAGTGAATTTTTTTTCCTACTGTTTAGAGTTACACTGATACCTTGGTACTCAACTGCTTTGAAACTCGTTGAATTTGGTACTTGATGTGCCAGCTAGAACTTGTTGGGGTTGATGGCCTGTGCCTGGTTACCTTTCCTAGCCAAAGCAGTGTGTTTGGTACTCACTGTGGTTCCTGCAACCAGTTAACAAGTACTGAGGTACGCTATCTTAATGTCTTGCTATAGCCTAACTGAAAACGTCCTCTGCATACTAAGTATAGGATTGTTGGTGTATGTTTTTAAAAGTCTAAAAGACAGTTTTACCTTTGGCCGTCAGGTCAGTGTTTGGAAGCACACATGTCATTGCACAGTCTACCTTGCTTGCCATCTTAGAGTAATGCCTACGCCACCCTCCTATAAACAGGCCAGGGCTCTGGGGTGCACCATGAGGCACAGCATCCTCTCCGACTCTCTAAGGAGAGGGCTTTGGTGCAGGGAAGCAGGTGCCCGCACAGTTGGGTTCCAGGGACAGCAACCCCCAACGCCCAGGACCACTCTGCTGAGATTAGGAGCTGACCAAGCAGAAAGTGGCCATTGCTGGTTCCTGTGGAAATCGCCTGTCTTACTGTGATCGAAGGACTCTGGCAGCGCTTCACCTTCACTGCAGTCTGGACTAGCCGAGGGGGACCGTCCTATGTCTCCTTAACGCATCTGCGCCTTGGCGCGGGTCAGTGGGTTAGTGGAACCCAGGCAGTCAGAAGGTTGTCTGGAGGATAAACTGTTTAAACTTTGTGCCCTCGGCCCCTTCAGCACGAGACTCTGAAAAGGACTGGTCTGCACCACTTGCCCGAAAGGTGACTCAGCGGTTAGATGATATCCAAAGCGAAATGGGTATTTTCTTTCATGTTTACAAGTGTTTCTGGCCACTGCTGGCCTCACCACCTTGCCTCTGGCATCAGCGGGGAATTTTGCCAGGGAGTCAGGCTGACGGTCGTCTGAGCGCGTTTAGATTAGCTCTGAGAAGTGTGCGTGTTGGCGGCCAGTGTGCACTCATCCAGACCTGATGCCCCAAGAAGAGGGCCCCACTGTGTTCAAGTGATAGTGGCATTTTGAAGCTCGATCACCACACTTTTACCTCTTAATCATTGTCTCTTTTTCTCCTAGATAAGTTATTCTCTTTTAAATAATAGAAATCTAATGTAAGGAGGCTAAGTGCTGAATCCCAGCATCCCTGGCGCCACCTCGCTCCCAGTGCTGTTTTCGGACTTCTGCGTGCCATTGGCTGGCTTGTGGGGGTGGGAGCACTGGGGTATTGTATTTCCCACAGTGCTGACCACCGCCTCCAACCAGAGTTTGTTCTGTGATTTTGGCTACAAGAGATTTGAGATCCCATAGAAAAACAAACTGCTTCTATCTGTCTTTCTTTTATTAACATTGCTATTTTGCCCGCAGGAACCATAGTCTCATAATAAGCAGGATAAAAATTCCTTGTTTCAGCATTCGGGTTATTCTTTTCTTTGTAATCATCTTATTTATTTATTTATTTATTTATTTATTTATTTTTTAATTTTTTGGTACCGGGGATCGAACTCAGGGCCTTGTGCTTGCGAGGCAAGCACTCTAACCACTGAGCTAAATCCCCAGCTTGTGTGGGTTTTTAAAAAAATTTTATTTTAGTGGTACGTTTTAGATATACATAATGATAACATTCATCATAGGGAATTTGTACCCGTATGTGATAATATCTTTCTCCTTCTTGGTTATTCTTTGAGATTATTCTTGGCTACTTGTTGAAGTGTGTTTACATATGAAGAGACAAGTTGTAACAGCAGGAGGGTAAATGTTTGCTGTCTCTGTGCACAGACTTACTGTTTTAGGGCTCGATTTGCGGGGAAGGAGACAAGACACCACTCACAAAGATCAATTAAATTATTTAATAACAATAAAGAAAGTAAGAGAAAAGGAGGAGACTAGGAAAATCATACCACCAATCCACCATTTCTATCACTGGCGATCCACAGCACAGGAGTAGTGGAGTAGTTCGAGCAGAGATCTTAAGTTTTGCTAAGAGAAGGAGCAGCCAGTTGAGACATGAGAAGAAAACAGCAGCGGTGGAGGCGCAACCAACAGCAGAGAGACATCCAGCAGCCTCAAGGGTGTGAAAGAAGAAATCAGTAGCCATTGTGGGGGCGCAACAAAAAGGGGGACCAGCAGCCCCTGCCGGTGCACACAGGAAACATCATCAGCTATGCGAGTGAAAAAAAATGATCCCATCATCACCGTAACACCCTGGGGCCTCTCCTGTTCGTGCCAGTGAGTGCGCAGCAGCTCTGCCACTTAATCAAAGGTGAGTCCTCCTCCACTGAGAAGTGGCTTCTGCCTTACTGGAGTCTTCCCTGGAGAGTGGAGAGAGAAGTACATTTGTTTTTCTAGAGATAAAGAAAACTACCGTTGGCGTTGAAAATTTAGCTCAAGTGGTAGAGCACTTGCCTGGCAAGTGCAAGGCCCTGAGTTCGATCTCCAGCACGCCCCGCCCCCGCCAAGAACGCTGTTATCATGCATTGGACTCCAGTTGATCAGTTTGAAGTGCTGTTTTCTTTTGTTTGGGCAGGGTTTTTTTTTTTTCCCCCAGCACTTAGAAAGCTGTTGGTTTACTCACCTGCCGAGCTGAGGAAAGGCTTCTTTCAGAGTGAATACTAAAATCAGGAGCAAGGCACTTCTATACACACACACAGAAAAAGGAACATGTTATGGATACAAAACAGCAACATTTTAATTTTCAAAACTCTTCCTTATCTCCTCCCATACCCTCCCCTAAAAAAAAAGGAAACAGTTTCTTGTTTTAAAAACCAACTTCATAGAACATCTATGTAGGAACAGTTTCTGATACATCAGGTTACACTAACAGTTATAGCTTCGGGTGGATAATTTTCACTAAGAAACTTCTTTTTCCTACCTACTACAATTTCCTCCTATTTCCTTCAGACAGGACAACTAAGGCTCAGCAGAAATACTCATAAACATTCTTTGCTGTCCTTGAACTTACTGTACATTCACAGATTTGTGATTCTATCACTGCTTTTATGATTCCACCTTATATATGGCACTTAATTATGGAAATAGGAAAAAATTAAAGAGGAGGATATCTGATACACTTTTAACAATTTGTTTTCTGATTCCCTTTAGATGCCAAGGTATTCGGGATCACACACAGGATTTATATTTTATTTTAGGGTATGTGAGAAAATTTAATATTTTCATACATTTTGTTTTATATATGTTGATTTCTAAGTACTAATTCTTATGTATGTTAATGTTACATAAACACAACAAGATTCATTTATAAGGGCACATACTATCCCTTGTTCAGGCAGAAAATGGAAAGCTAATCTACTTAAAAAAACAAGGCCACTGAAACTCTAACTTCACAGTGATTAGGCTGAGGTTTTCTATAGGAAGGTTCTTTAAAATTAGAAAGAGCTCCCAAACCATTCGTAATGGTTCATTAGGAATGCATTTCTGTTCTAGGAAATGCTGTGCAAATGAAGGAAGTATTTTAATCTTTTAGCAGTTAATACTGAAAACATAAGTTCTCTCTTAATCCTTTTCCATTCGTCTTTTGGAATGTATTTTATTTGTTCTCGACAGAAGCCTGGGTGCCAAGACTTGGGAAGCACATTGTCTACAGAGCAGGATTCTGTTTAAACCCAAAGGCTGACCTTACAGGCCAGTGTAGCGGAAGCCAGCCTGGCAGGAGCCAGTGCTGCAGAGCGTTCATGCTGTAACTGCAGGTTTTGGAGTAATGTAGGCTGGATCTGAAACTTCCTTCCTCCAAAGAAACAGGAACCCCAAATGGTGTCATATCTAGGTAAACCAAAGGAAAAACAGGGAGATAAATTCGTATTCCTACCATTTTCTGTAATTATCCACTTTATTTTTATTTCAGTTGCCTCCCTGGAAAGGAATGTCAGAAAAGACCACGCTCAGCAGTGTTTTTTGAGGGGTAGACAACTTCTTGCTTTCTGATGGTTGAGCCCCTTGTCCTGTGACAGGTGTGGTGCTGGCTGAGTAGCAAAAAGGGTGATGGTCTGCTTTTCCCTTCCCATAAATTATATTCAGATAGAGTAAATTGGGGCAAGTGCTGAGTGTGGAGAACATTTACCTTTCTAAATATGGTCTTTTTTGACTATTTCTTCATTGACAGCTTCTTTTTATCCACAGAGTTTGTCAGAGGGTGTGTTCACAATGCTCGTTTTCTGTGGCTGAGTGGTAGGACCCTTGGGTGTATACTTAGTACACGGCAGTACTTTAGTTTGCCAGGGCATGGCATAGTTTGGTTGAAAAGGCATAAGGTTTTTTTAACATAGCCTGTATAGTTTATTCCTTTCTTAGTTAGCAACATCAGAATATATCAGAACAAATGATAATCTTCATGGTGATGCAGCTAGGAGTCTGTTAACTGCCTTTTGGAAGTCGGTATAGGAGTAAGTCGTGTTCTTAGGTTCAGCGCAGGTTGTTTCCCTAGTCAATTTAGTTAGCCAGTCACAGCAACAACCAGGACCAGGACCAGGACCAGAAGCGGGAGAGTCAGCAGTTTGTTCCAAGTGTTCAGGTGTGGGAGTGGCTCTCCTCTGGGTTCGGCTTAACTGTTTGGTGGCCAGCCTCAGCGCTCTGTTTAGAGGGGCATTATCTTTAGAGAGCTGGCCAGAACTTCTAAGAGGCTTTTGAAAAGGTGGGACTCCGAAAAGAGCCAGAGGAGGCCATTCAAAAACTGGTTCCAATTTGGGCACACAGTGGGAACAATGGGAGAGTCTCAGTCCTGTCTCTCGGAGTATGTGGGCTGGGGTACTTGGACCCAGGAGGTTAGCATAATATAGCCAGAAACTAGGACTTAAGGTTTCCCGATTTACAGTGTTTTAAAAGTCCCTTCACTTGCCAGGCAAGACACTGGAGATGTGCTGCTGGGTTGGGTGCTGTAGGTCCCTCCTCTGTAGAGGAGTCCCATCCTCTTCCAGAATACAGTGTTTACGTGCCAGGTGTTTTCTTCTTCTGCTTCAATTTCTAATTCTGTTAAGCGGTCAGGAGAAGGAGTTCTGAGACCCATTAGAATAAAACAGAGTGAGGAACCAGAAAAAGTTAAACATCTGAGCCAGCAGAACACTGTTTAGTATTGACGAATAGAAACAAGAAATGAAAAATCACCTCTCTTTTGAATACTATTCTCTCTTTTGAATACTATCTCTTTTTTTGAAGCATAATATCTATTCTACCCCTTTGTCCTTATTTACACTTATGGTTTCTCATATCAGAGAAACAATTCGATGTGTACTAATAAGTGTCTGATTTATTTCACTTAATAGTATGTTCTCAAGGAACATCCATTTACATACAAATGACTCTAGTTTACCCTTTTTTATGGCAGTGTAGTACTCCATTGTGTAGAAAAACCACATCTAGATAGGGAAAAGGGGGATAAAGAAGAAGGTTAAAAGAAAAGTAAGATGAAAGGGGAAAAAATGGTGAAGTGTAGCTACACTTGTTGCAAAGAGGGGTGGGTGAATGGAAGGGAGGGAATGGGAAGGGGGGAAGAGGGGGGAAACCCAAGATGTATCATGTACAGGTACAAAATAACCATGTTGATTATGATCATTATGTATACAATGTACCAATGCATGTTCTTGGTAAAAAT
>QZML01001531.1:86761-139670 GCA_016801275.1 Hystrix brachyura | reverse complement strand
ATGTTCTTGGTAAAAATAAAAAATTAAAAAAAAAAAAGAAATGAAAAATCATTCACCAAGATTAATTTGTCTTTTAGTCCATTACGCATAGTCTCTAAAGTATGCCTGTGGCCCACATCACTGTAGTTCATCAGGAATATGTTGCACACTCTTCACTTAAAAAGAAAACATCTTACTTCTCAGGACCAGTTCAGTGTGTTGAAGTGTTGGTGACTTAACAGTGGCACAGGTCACGGAGTATCCCCTTTAGATCCTGGCTACTCCAGGAGAGAAGAGCCTTCATCTAGGCGAGGCAGTCTTCCGGTGTCTCAAGGAGTACTGACTCTGTAAAGAGACACTTTGTACCCTCTGTTTTGTTGGCAGTAATGGTATAGCTACTCAGTCACACAGAGAGCTCAGTGGTCACTTGCTTGCCTGCTGGTGTATCAACTTTTGTGCAGTGGGGACGATGGGATGAGTTGCCAGGATGTCTGGTGTGCAAGGATCCAGTGTTTTCCATAGGCGGCTCAGATGGCTTTGGAAACGGGTGACTTAGTGGTTGATTATCTAGAAAGGTAGTCTTCGCCTTTAGATGTGTTTGGGGGTTAGATTTATGGGGCCTCTCCTGGTGGTGGAGCTGCTAGACATTAGGACTCTTGCTGGGACCTCAGAGGTTGCAGTCATGTGCCCAATTTTATGTAAGCATGAAGGCTCCACTCTGTTTTCTCGCCTCACGCCCAGCAGCATGGACCTGCTACCTTGGGTATGTTTTTAAAGCTTAAGCACAGCAGATAAACTTATGCACCACTCAAAAAAATTATACACAACTTTGAGGTATTGTACCCTTTTCTCAGCCCTTATGCAAGATCAACTCAAAATGTGTTGAAGATTTAAGTGTGGGGCCTGAAACTGTAAAATTACCATGACTTGAAAAGCATAGGCAGTAAAAGCAAATACAAACAAAAATGGGATTGTATCAAACCATAAAGCTTCTGCACAGCGGAGGAAGCAGTATAGAGAAGGGACAACCTAGAGATTGGGAGGGAATGTTTGCAAGTCATTTATTGGATAAGAGGCCGATACGCAATTATACAAGGTATTCACCTGCTCAGTAACAAGTCAGTCTTGTTAAAAATGGGCAAAGGGCTTGAATAGACATTTCTCGAAAGAAGACCCCGATGGCCAGCAGATATCAGATAATAGAGGTTAAAACCACTGTGAGCTGTCACCTCACCCGAGTCAGGCTGGCTGTTACCGGAAAGACAGAGGGCATTGCAGGGGAGGGTGTGGAGAGGGGAACCTTGGACACTGATGGTGGCACTGTAGATGAGTTACAGGCATTTCGGAAGACCGTGGAGGGCCCTTAAACTAGAAATGGAGCTACCAAACGGCCTGGCACTTCTGCTTCTGAGTACATGATGCCACCAGCTGGTATCCAGGTCTGACACCTTTTGGAGAACACTGCAGATCAAACTGTGACATAAATGTTCTCGCCACAGAGGAGTGGAATCCCCGAGGGGTGAATTTGCTGTTAGCCTGATTTGACAGTTTGTAGTGTGTACGTGAATTGAAATACCGCATTGTGCCCTACAAATATGTATCATTATTTCCAATAAAAATGAAAGTAAAGCTTAAGTAAGTGGAAGCATCTGCAGAACACACACACCATTGCGGTTCTGCAGTTTTAAGTACTCATAGTCAAACCCCACACTGTTGGTTCTGGCTGTGTTCTCCGTAGAACTCTGGCGGTGGTCCGCAGCGGGCCTCTGCGGGGTGTGGACACTCCGCGGGGTGTGGACGTGGCGAGTGCAGGGCACGACTGACCTGTGCTTGTTGATTTGCCAAGCGTTGGCCGATGAGGTCAAGCCGAGAGTCAGTCAGTCTGTGCAGGAAGTGAAGTGCTTGCTGTTGGTTTTAGTATGTTGCAGCCACGTTGAGTGAGGGTGATGGAAGAACACGTATGTCGAAGTGTCACTGTATGACTTAGTGATACGGTCTGTTGACTGTCGCTGCCCTTTTGCAGCTGTCCTGTGTGAATTAAACAGGTGCAGATGGTTTTTCAGACATTTTGTCAGTAACTGTTGGAAGTTTGTTAATGCAGAGATTGCACTAAGTGACACTGTAGGATGCTGTTACAGTATCCCTGATGGTTGCTAGTACCTTTTGGTATCTGACTTCACTAAGATGAGGCCCTCATTTGTGTAAGAATAAAGAGATCCAAGGAGAAATGCCTTTCTCAAGGTCACTTTACTGTGTATCTTTCCTTACATTTCCTCTAACACATATGTTTTCTTGTGAGTAAAACTGCACACTTTTATTCTTTCTTCCACGTGGGTCCCGAGCTGTTGCCAGCAGTGCCTTGTGCCTGCAGAGCCCTGACACGGGAAGCCCCAGGTCCCCTGACAGTGGCCCCCCTCATTTTGTCTGTGGTGTCTGTCTGTCCTCACTTCCTGAAGTGCTCAGCCCTCCTATCCTTGAGGGGGTGCCCCTCCCAGATTCTCGATTCTGTGTTCTCCCTTCTTTCTTTCTTTTTTTTTTTTTTGGTGCCAAACTCAGGGCCGTGTGCTTCCTGGGCAAGCACTCTAACCGCTGAGCTAAATCCGCAGCCCCGTGCGTTATTTCTTTCTGAGTGCTGCCTTCTGGGTCTCGCACTGGCATTGAGGCTTTTAATGTTCACGTATTTTTATGTCTTAAATTTTGCTTTTCTTCCCCATGAATTCCTGACCTTGCCACATATTTTTTTTTCCTCTCCTGTAACTATGAGCATGTAATTAAGATCGCTCTTCATTCAGCTGTAGCCCCTTCTTTAACTCTCAGATTTTAAGTTTTTTCTTGCTTTTGATGCCTGGGAATTTCCTTGCTTGCTTTTGAGTGTGGTTGTGTGTTAAAGAATGATGTTGTTATGTTTTATCCAGGCTCTCTCTGAGGGCGGATGGGTGTATTTTTTGGCATAGTGGGGAAGTCCCAGTTTCCCTGGTGAACAGTGATCCGTGTGCCCATGCACAGCACAGTTCTCTTGGGACTGTCACCTGGAACTCTGGACATGAACGCTGTGGAGACAGCAGACGGGCTGCACACATTTCTCCTTTGGCAGGTGGGCTATGTTAACTGTTCACACGTAGCTGTTTTTCAGCATCTTGGCAAGTGAAGCTCTGCCACGGCTTTGTTTTGTTTAACTGAATGTAGCAGATGCTCGTTTTCACTTTGTGTGTGGTGGTGTTCCTCCCAGGCTTGCACATGCTGGCTCCTTTCATCCTCACACTGTCCTCAGCCTCATGGCCTGGCTGAGGCACGGGAAGAGCAGGTGGCCGGGCTCCTCTGGTTGCCGATGGCGGAATTGGCCTTCACCCTGTACCCTTCTCTTCACTGACTTGCTCTTTCGGAGCTGCTCATCCCCGCTGCTGGCTGTATCTTTTCAGGCCACTTGTCCCTCCCTGATGACCTCGCCCATGCCTGTGCCGTCAGTCCCGACTACACCCCAGTGGCACTAAACAAGCTTACACTGGGCACATTTAAGTGTTCTTCTCTTTGCTTTGCCTCCTTTTGCCTTGGTTTTAGGCCTTCCTTAATTTACTGACTTTGAGTAAATATTTATCATCACCTGTTGGACTGCACTGAGGTACCAAGTGAAGCATCAGGCATGGGTGGACATGGTACAGATACACACTGTGTCCCCAACTGTCCCCCGCAGTGCTCCCCTCCGCCTCTCCTCCCCCTCCTGCTTCCTGCCAGATCAGTCATGCATTGCGGCCAGTGCCCAGGGGAAGTTTCCTGGGGACAGATAAGACTTGGCCAAGGCCTGGGGGGAAGGTAGAGCAGGAGTCCTGGAGACAGAGGATGGTGCACCGCAGAATCCCAGGGAGGCCGAGAGCACATGGTATGCTCAAGGCCACAAAGATCCCACTGTGCCTGCAGCTGGGAAAAGTAGAATGAGGCTGGCGTGGCCACAGTGATGCCAAGACATCGAGTCGTGGAGCATGGACTCACATGAAGGGAGCCTTGTGCCAGAGAGGCCACCGTGTGGTTTGGCTGGGGTTTTGGGAGTAGACCTGTCTGGGTGGTTGAGTTGGGGCTAAGGAGGGGAGAAGGTAGCTGATGGAGTGTGGTGGTCAGGAGCGGTTGTGATCTCTCCTAGACCTGGGGTCATGTTTACTGCGATGGGCGGTGCAGCGGGGAAGATGGCAGGTGGTGGTGGGCACATGCGCTCCCGGTCCTGTGGGTGGCCCAACTGGAGATGCCCATCCTGGAGGAATCTGCTGAGCTAGAGATGGAGAAATGGGAGCTTGGGTGCAAAGGGGCCCAGGAGCAGCTGGCAGTATCAGTCAGGCTGAGGTGTCTGCGAGGGGACGGGACAGGGAGGGCAGTGCGGGACAAGGGCCCTGGGTCACAGACCCCTCATGACAGCGAGCGCCCCGAGATGGGCCTCTTGGCATGGCTGCATCTCAGAACATTTGTGACCTTCCTTGCATAGGGGTTAAATCACGCCCCTCCCGGCAGTCACCCTGTCGCTGCGTCTGTGCCTTTGTCATGTCTGCTGCTGAAGGACTCAGCTTGCACCACATGGGAGGCCGTCTCTTGGCCCAGCAGGGCCCCGCTGCGGGCTCCCATTTTCCAGGCTGTACGTGGATGGGAGAGTTTCTGCCTCAGACACTCAAGAGCCCTCCCGATCTTCAGGCGACACCGGGGCTGCGGTCTGTCACCTGTTCTGTCACCTGCTGGGATGGCTGCTCTCGGAGAGACACCGTCACCTCAGTCTGTGTTGGCTCGAGGTCCTCTGGTCACAGTGATCTGTCCGTGGGAATTTTAAACCCAGGGCATAGCCGTACTTAAAAAGAGGGCACAGCCAAGGGGCAGGTGATAATATTGGAGAGACGCTAGGGAGAGCAAGGTGATAACTCAGAAAACCATAAACACATATGAGAAACAACCTGATACTGTGATCACCCTCACATTAGACAAGGAGGCTGTCAGGTTGTCACTTGGAACTCATGTTGCCCAGCCGTCCCTGTGTCTGTCCGGTGTCCACCCTGGAAAGAACGTTGGAAACCCTTGGCTGGCCTGGAGCGCATCACCTGCCTGCCTCAGCCTCCCGAGTGCCGGGATCACAGGCAGGTGCACCCGGCTTCCATTCGAGACTGTTCACCCAAGCTTCGGGCTGCCGGGAGGGCTCGGAGAACAGTCGCCTCATGAGGGGAGAGGACATGTGAGGGGTGTGGCCAGGTCATCTCTTAGGGCAGCTGTGAGTCTTCTGTAGATGAGACGCTTCCGTGTTCTGCTACAGCATCACTCTCAGGGTGGTATGGGGTGGGCTCGTCTGTGTGTAGTCCACAGGCAGAGTTTATAACCTGGGAAGAGCAGTGGGTGCCCACGCTGCTGCGCCTGTGCGCTGGCACGCTGGTGAAATCGGCGTCCACAGAGTGACGTGCTCAGCCACGCTCCCTGCTGCCGCCGCCATTGTGCCAGGCGGTCTAACCTCTGAATTTGCTTTTCCAGTCCAGTGTTCCATAGGTAACTCAGGCCACACCGGAGCCTGGTGGTGCCGGGGGACACCATGAGAGAGAGAGGGTGTGTATGTGCGAGCATGTGTGAGTGTGAGCGTGAGCATGTATGTGTGAGCATGTGTGAGAGTACATGTGTGAGAGTATGTGTGAGTGTACATGATTGAGCATGAGCACGTGTGTGTGAGCACAAGCATGTAAGAGTGAGCATGGACGTGTGTGTCTGAGCATGATCGTGTGTGAGAGTGAGCCTGAGTATGTGAGTGAGCATGTGAGTGTGAGTGAGCGTGTGTGAGTGAGCATGTGAGTGAGCATGAGTGCGCGTGTGCAGAGTGGATGGGATGGCTGCCCGAGGAGGCAGCCGGGGAGCCCTGCACTGCAGGCTGCTGAGGTGGGACAGCCAGGGCTGCGGCAGGAGAGGTTTGGGCTCCTGATCGGGTCAGGCCAGCTGATGTGAACAGGACTCTGTGTCTGTTCCTTCTGAGGTGCGCTGACTCTCTGAGCACCCTCAGGTGTGTTTGATTCTTCAGCAGTCAGCATGAGATCTGTGTTAATTTAAAATGTACTCCTGTTAACGTGCGGGACTAATGTTCTAGGTAGCCAAGTGCTGCCAGATGCTTTCCACTGCCAACACGGGGAGGAACCTAAACCCTTAACAGTGGAAATCATCCCAGCCCTGTGAAAGGTGGTCCGTATGCGAGAGAAGGGTGGGCTCCGGGAGTGGCTAGTGTGGGAGGCACCTCCAGGCCTAGGTTCTCTCTGTTTCTCAAGGTGAGTTCCCCTGATGCTTGTGCGTGGCTGTCCGCGTGTTCCGATGGCTGTGTGTGGCCTGGTGGGTGGAGGTCCGGAGGAAGAGAGGTTGCCTGTCGCTGTCTCTGAGAAGAGGAGAAGTCTGCAGGCTTCCGGCGGGAGGCACCTCCAGGCCTAGGTTCTCTCTGTTTCTCAAGGTGAGTTCCCCTGATGCTTGTGCGTGGCTGTCCGCGTGTTCCGATGGCTGTGTGTGGCCTGGTGGGTGGAGGTCCGGAGGAAGAGAGGTTGCCTGTCGCTGTCTCTGAGAAGAGGAGAAGTCTGCAGGCTTCCGGCTGACCCTCAGGAGCGGAGCCTGCAGCCCGCTCGGGGAGGGGGGTGAGCGGCAGCTCTGAGGAGCCCCGGGGTTCCGAGGAGCAGGGGAGACCAGGGCCCCTCTGGTCACGACGCCCCGCACCGCCACTAGTGTTTAGTGTCCAGTGTGTGGGCAGTCTTTGCAACTAGAGTTTCGTCTAATGAGGCCCATCAGGGTTTTGCTGAGAGGAAGGGCTTGTTGTTTTTCCTTAAATAGTGTGATTTCTGTTTAAAGACGGCAGACTAAAGGCAAAGTCCAAACTATTCATCCTTTAGACTTCATAGTTGCAAGAGCAAATAGGTGAAAACTGGCAAAAAGCAAACCAGCAGCAAATTCAGCAAAGAAAGCAGCTGCTGCTAGGAGAGGGAGGTGAGCATTTCCAAGAATGCAGAGGGTGTGGCTGGGAGGATTCCTGCCCCTACCATGCAGGGCTCTGTGGGGCACTGGCAGGTACATCCCTGTTGGCTGTGTCCCCTAGTGCTGCTCTCCTGGGACAAGGGGCACCTGCAGGAGAGCACAGTGCTGGGTGTCTGGACCAGGCAGAAAGGTGTGGACACAGCCGTCATCTTGTCTTTGTCTAGGACCTGGGAGGAGCAGAACACAGGACGGAAGGGGGAATCAGGGAAGCCGGCCTCTGGGGAACGGAGGTGGGCAAAGGGGGCATTGTGAGTGGGGGACAGGGCTCCTGGTCTCTGTAGGGGTGGGGGTGAGGAGGAGGAAGAGACTGAGCCAGGGGATCTCACGAGGTATCAAGAAACGTGGGAGAATGTGGCCGGAGGGGATGGCAGGGCCCCACCCCATCACTGGGCAGATGAACAAGAGGAAGACATTGGAGATTTATTTCATCAGAGTGACGCAGGCCTGGAGAATGAAGCCCCACAGACACAGGCACCATGAAGAACAAACAGCTGCTTGGAAGTGAGATTGGACGGAAAGGGCACCCAGTGGGACCCAGCGGGGAGCCGTTTGGATCCTTCTTGCCTGAGTGCAGGGCTCAGAGTGTGGGGCCAGACCCTTGCTGGCCAGGGGCTGTGCGTCTGTCAGACAGGCAGGTCCATGGGCTTCCTTGCGGCCAGTTCTGTACAGCAGGGCAGGGGAGGGCCGCGTGCTATTCTTGGCTTTCTGGGGAATGGGCTTCTGCTTTCTGTGACCTGCCTGGAAAAGGGGGAGTTCTGGTTTCTGTGACCTGCCTGGGAAAGGGGGAGTTCTGGTTTCTGTGACCGGCCTGGGAAAGGAAGGAGAAAGGGCAGGAGAAAGGGCAGGAAGGGCAGGAAGAGGTCAGCAAGAGACTCTGCTTTCGAGGCCTCCTATGCTTAGGTTGGAATGTTCCACGTGGAAAGCACCACACTTCTGGGTGTCCTCTGAGCCCCACTGAGCTGGTTCTCTTTCCCTTTATCACACTGCAAGAGCCCCTTTCCCACGTCTGCACGAAGGATGCAGCCACAGCTGGAGCTCCTGATGTGGCTGGAGGGGCTGGCTTCCCCGGACCGCATGGAAGGAAGGCTGTCACAGCACATCTCTGTGAAATACAAGCAAGGGTCTGTACACAGGGCAGGGTGAGAAAGAAAGGCACAGTGTGCATGGAAGAAGGATACTGTGTATCCCGGAAGAGATTATTGCCCTTCAAAAAGGGAAGAGAAGAGCCAAGGGCGCACCTGTAATCCCAGCTGCTTGGCAGGCTGAGGCAGAAGTGATCGCAAGTTCAAGGCCAGCCTGGACAATTTAGTGCAACCCTGCCCCCACCCCCAAAAAAAGGACAGTTCCTGAGTATGTGGGACAGCTTAGCAAGGACTTGAATTTTGTACAGCATAAACACCGAAGTGATACAATGATAAAAGCACAGAGTAAGGCAGAAGGAGGGACACAGGGCCAGGGAGATGCAGAGGAAGAAATCCTTTAGAAGCAGTGAAGAACACAGTGCTCCTGGCCACACAGCTGGCTGACTGAGAGCAAAAGCTGGAGATATTTCTAGTGAAGGAGACAGAAAAGCAAAGCACGAAGCAGTTAGGTTCTGTGCAGGGTGGGAAGAGGCAAGTGTGGGGCAGGTGCTGAGCCTCCCTGAGGTGGAGGAGGTGGAGTCCACGTTGCTCTTGGAAGTCTGTCTGAGTTGCAGAGAACTGACTGCTTCCCAGCCACTTGTGTGAAAATGTAGGCTGTAACAGACTGGCAGCAGGGTGGGGGAGAGGGGTGGGGTGTGTTCATCTGCTTGTTGGCACACCAGCGAGAGAAAAGCTTTCTTTATCTCCAAGAGCAAGAGATTCTCCTTGAAGCCCTGCCTCCTGGCAGTGAGAAGCAGCTCCCTCCCCTGGCTTGGAGGTGGTTTGGTTCAGGAGCTGTTCGTCTTGCCCCTCTAAACACTGCCACTGGCCACAGGGATGCTGGGGCCATTTCCTGCAGCCAGAGTCCCCATGCAGGACAGGTTTATGGGGGAAAGTATCTTTTTTTCTTCTTTCAGACATTTGTGGTTAATCATTACCTTTTCTACATTTAAAAAAAAAATCTGAAGTAAATTTGGGTAATAGGTCAGCACATAAGAGCAAACAGATCCGGGAACATTCACTGAGGTTGACCAGGAACCTGAACTTGCCCTCCTTGCACACCATCAAGGGTGGCTGAGCTCCCCCTGGCTGCTGCTGGGCAGAGTCTAGAGAAGCCAGATCATTGCTGGAATGGACTTGTCATGAATTATGCATTCCCTCCCTCTTCCTTGGAAATCAGCTGGAGGAAGTAGTCAGTCCAGTTTGATCACAGAAGTGTGCATTGCCAGGAGGGCTTGACCAGCCCTTGCAAGTCCCAGGCAGCGACCCTGTGTGGCAGTTGCTGTGGTCCTGACCGGCAGGGCACCATGCTGTGGGCAGAGCTGCCCTGGGGACACTGGCGCAGTCCTGCTGTAAGATGAAGCTGCAGGTAGGAGAAGGGCTCTGTGTGCAGTGCCAGGTTCCAGCCAGTCTCAGGCATGTGAAGCACAGAGTCGCCCGGGGACCTCCCTACCAACATGCCCAGGAGGGGTGCTTAGTGGACTTGTCGAGGGTATGTAGCGCTTCTAATAAAACTGCTCTTGAAATCATGGAACACATTCTTAAACCAACAAGTGTGTGTTGTAGCATTTTGTAATGATGTCCTCTTCCTTTTGGTCTAAAGGAATCTTTTTTTTATTGTGATAATGTTGCCAATTTAATTTTGACCACAGAGATTGTGGTTTGGAAAACCCTGAGAAAGCCAGCCTCGCTCACAGTCTGCGTGTGGACGGCTGTGGCGCTCATGGCTTTCTCGAGGAAGTATTGTTTGGGATGCCTCGAGTTCTCTGCCAGAGCGTTCATTCTGGGAAGACCTTTAGCTTCTCATAGATGGAGAAGTGCATAGACAACTGAACAAAGGATCTTTGCTTTGTTTGTTGGTCTTATTTACCGTGTGTGTGTGTGTGTGTGTGTGTGCACGCACATGCACACCAGACATGTAATTTCATTTGGCGGGGTCGGTATAACGTCCTTTGCTTTGTCTGTCTGATTTTGTACGGATGCTGTCTCTGTTAACTTGGCTGAGATTGTGAGACATCTTGAGCATGGGGACTCAGAAATAGTAACGATGAAAAGAGGCAGCCTCGAGGAGTCCAAGCCAAAGTGGACACCCCATTCTGCTCATCAGTAAATGTCACGTCAGTTTTGAAGTCTAGCAGGATCCCTGGGGTGGGCTCTGAGGAGGGTTGCCCGCTCCAGCCTGTTTGTTCTTGAACTCTGAAGAGGCGTGGTGTTTGTCTGCCTGTCGCGTCCGAGGGCTGGAGCAGCAGCTGGCCACGGTCAGTGCTCCGTAGTGAGCCCCGGCCGTGCTCAGGACCTGAACAGCCTGCAGACAAAGGATCCTTGTTCTGAGTGCCAAAAATTTGTTTTTAATATTTAAGAAAGATAAAACAACAATGAATGCAATGACCTTTGTCTTTCAGCAAAACCTTTTTAATACTCAAAAAAGAAAAATGGAAAATACATCTGAAAACGATTGCATTCTTACGTTGCCGGGAAGATCAGGATTCTAATCAGATCGTGTTGATTTGAAAAAGCGCGGGTCCGTGTCAGAGGGAACCAGAAATCCATTTATTCAGCTGAGGTGTGTGGTGCCAGTGGCCCTCAGCAGGTAGCGCACCCTGTGACACCACGTAGGAGAGCCATAGGACCATCCCTGCTGCTCCCGTCCCACGAAGCCCACACCATGCGGGAGACCACAGTGGGCTGGTGCCAAGCGAGCGCTGCCTCACAGGGGGGCTGCCACGGTCCTGTGCTTGGTTGTCTGGGTGTTTCCTGGTTGCTGTGAGTTTATTATTGCTTAATTAAAGCTTTAAAACACAAAACTGGAGCTGACAACCACATTACTATAAATCTGGGTCGGCTGCTTTACTTAAGACAAGTAATTGATACATTTTTCCTTACTTTAAAGCAATGACCTTAGTCCATTTGTAAAAATACGTCTTTGTAAATTGTTGGTTCCTCATTTTGTGACTTGTTTCTTTTAAGTTCGTAATTAAAACTGTAATGCTTGCTGAATTTTATTTGAATTTGAACTTCTGTTGTTGTTGAAATAGGGTCTCACCATGCAGTCCAGGCTGTCCTCAAACTCTTGATCTTCCCGCCTCCATCTCCCAAGTGCTGGGATTACTGGCATGTGCCCCACACCTGGCTTATTTTGAACTTCTAAAATGATTTTTTTTTTCTTTTTACCATTTTTGTATTTCCGGACACCGACTTGACTTTTCCTTTGATTTTTGAGGTATAGACTGTCACAGTTTTCCCGAGTCCTCTTTGCTGACCCTGCCTGTGGACTAGGGCTGCCAGAACAAAGTCCTACAGACCATAGGGCTTTGGCAACAGAAAGTTATTGTCCCAGATTTTTGGAGGCAGGAACATGTAGGGTGAAGATGTGGTATGATTGTTTCTGGTTTGCAGATGGCTGACTTTTCCCCTTGCTGTCAGTTACTCTCTGAAGAATGCCAGCCCTGTTGGATTCAGGTCCCCACCACCATGTAGGTTTAATGTTAGACTCCCAAAAGCTCTCTAAGTGCACTTACATGAGGGCTAGGGCTTCAGCATTCCAATTTTGAGGGCACACAGTTCTGTCTACTCCAACAACCACAGCAATACTTTTTTTTGAAAAGATAAAATTTCATAACAAAATGAGAGGATAACAGTTAATATACTTTGTATCATAATCTTAAGTGTAGGGACTCAGAGTATAAGATACAGCCAAAAATGACTCTTACAAAGAAGAAACATATATTTGCACAGAACTTTCTTTTCAATCAATTAAGAGAAACTAGTAATAAAAATGAAACAAATAACCAAGCGTGGTGGCACACTTCTTTAATCCCAGCACTTGGGGAGCTGAGGCAAGATTGCCACAAGTTTGAGGCCTGCCTGAGCTACATAGTGAGTTCAAAGCCAGCCTGAACTACACAGTACCTTTTTTAAAAAAAAAAAAAAAAAAGAAACAAATTAGCATATGTACTAAAATATTTTTGAAACAACTGAATAGGTAATTTGGAGGATTATTTGCACTTCTCCCTACTTCTTCTATTTTGCTTTTTATTTGTATATGTATTTTTGAGTTTCTCATAGAGAAACCATGCAATATTTAAGCTTGTGTATCTGACTTATTTCACTCAACATTATGTTCTCAAATTGCAACCATTTGCACAACCACTACGAAAATCAGTATGGAGATTCCTCAAGAAACTAAAAATAGACATTCCATTTGACCTAACTATGCCCAAGGCGTCTTCCCAGAAGAGTTAAAGACATCATATTAGAGAAATTACATGCACACGCATGTTTATAGCAGCATAATTTATGATAGCTAGATCTTAGAAATAACATGAATGTCCACTGACAGATGAATAAATCAAGAAAACAGGGTGTTTATACACAGTGGAGTACTATGCTTGCCACAGTGATATTTTTAATATCATATTTCTAATACTTTGTTTGTTTCTTCTTTTTCGATAAAATAAGGTTATAACTCTTGTGAAACCAAAGCTCTAAGCCATGTAAAGCATTTCCAATTTTCCCACACTAGAATTACTTTAAGCTTTGGGAGGAGGTAGTCCCGCCTGCTGCTCCATCTTCTCCCTGCCCTCCTCCGTCAGTGTTTGAGGGCAAATTCAGCCTGCCCTCAGTCGCTAGTTACAGGTGGGGTTCAGTCCTGCCGTGGCAGGGGACGGTACAGGTTTGAGTCCTCATAGAGCTGTGTTTGAGTTCCGCTTCCACTGTTTACTCCCCGGGCCCTGGCAGCTCAGGATGTTCCTGTTTCTGTAGTTTGGGCCTCTCCGTTTCACAAGTGAAGATTGCACTCCCTACAGGGCCACGGCTGGCTGTCTCCTGAGCATTCGTTTGTCGGCAGAGAGTTTTCATCACCAGCACACAACAGACTCAGCGTCAGTATTCTTTAGGGAAATGCAAATGAAAATCACAAAGACATAACAATTCATTACCACTGAGGTGGCTATAATTAAAATAACAAGTGTTGGTGAGGATTTGGAAAAATTGGGACCCTTGGCCATTACTGATGAGGATGTAAAATAGTACAGGTGCCGTGGGAAAGGGTTTGGTGGTTTCTCAACAGTTCAGGAGAACCGAACCACATGACCCAGAAACCCCACTCCTATGTTCGTACTGTGAACTGTAACAGACATGTAAGCAAAAGCACGTGTAACAGTGTTCATAGCAGCACTGCCCACAGTAGCCAGAAGGGGGACACAACCCAGATGCCTGTCGGTGGATGAATGGACGGACAACATGTGGTACTCTAATACAATAGAATACCAGCCATAAAGAGCAACGAAGTATCGATGTGTGCTACAGCATTGAGGAACCTCGACTACCTTAGCCCAAATGGAAGAATGCAGTCACAGAAGACCACACAAGGCATGGCTCCCTTTAAGTAAAATGCGCAGAGTGGACAAATCCTCAGAGCACGTTAGATTGCAGCGCTGGGGAGAAGGCACAGGGAGAGACTGCTGCTAACGTAAGGGTTTGTTTCGGGAGGATGAAGCGTCTGGACTTAGACAGTGATGATGGTTGCATAACGTCGTGTACTAAATACCACTAAGTTACACATCTTAAGGTTTGTTATGTGTGTTTGCCACAAAAAACAACAAAAAAGATGAGCTCACAACTAGAAAAAGGTCAAGGTGTTTTCAGGAACAGGAAACATGATTGTCATGAACACAAACTAAAGAATTAATTTGACTTACACGATATGAGAGAACCAGGCAAGTTCAAGGAAGCGGTGAAAACCACCCGTTCCTGTGGAGTAAAGAAACACTGCAGTTGCAGATGGAGGTCAAACGGTTTTTCCATGTGGGCATGGAGTCAGTTAACATCACTCTCAGGACATCATTTATCTATCTGTCAGGTACCTACAGTTTACAGAGTCTTGCAAATAATTTGCCATTGAAACTTTTTTTCTCTAGGCTTGATAAAGAGTAATGCTGTTCAAAAGTTATTCTTGATCACAAAATAACATCAGATTTGGCCTCTTTGTTTACGAGACTCCGTGAGCGGGCCTTCCTAAGTTTGCTTGTGGTCCTGAGGCTAGGAAGCTAAGAACTTGTTACTAGATTCCCCTGTGGTGCCTGTAAGAATTCCTTGTTTCTTTTTTTATTTTTATTTTTTTATTTTTATTTTAAACCAAGAACATGTATTGGTACATTTTACATATAATGGTCACATTCATCACATTTATTTTGTACCTGTACATGATGCATCTTGGTTCTCCCCCCTCTTCCCCACCCCTGCCCCTCTGTTCCCTCCCTCCCTATTTAAGCATGTTTATTCATAATTTTCCATATTTTCCCTTTCCCTTTTCTTTCCTTTGTTGCCTTTCTGCTTTTCCCCTTCTTTCTTTCTAGTACTCCTCTCCTTCATATATTATCTTCCTTTTATATAGTATCTATTACACCTCTTTGTCCTTATTTACAATTATGATTTCTCATATCAGAGAGACAATTCGATGTGTACTCATGAGTGTCTGATTTATTTCACAAAAGTACGTTCTCAAGGAACATCCATTTATATACGAATGACTCTAGATTATCCTTTTTCGTGGCTGTGTAGCACTCCACTGTGTAGAGAAACCACATTTTCTTTAGCCATTCATTGGTTGTTGGGCATTTAGGTTGTTTCCAAGACTTAGCTATTACAAATTGTGTTGCTATTCCCTCCCTCCCTATTTACAGCAGGTTCATTCATCATTTTCCATATTTTCCCTTTCCCCTCTCTTTCCCCTGTTGCCTTTCTGCTTTTCCCCTTCTTTCTTTCTAGTACTCCTCTCCTTTGTATAGTATCTTCCTTTTATATAATATCTATTACACCTCTTTGTCCTTATTTACAGTTATGGTTTCTCATATCAGAGAAACAGTTCCACAGGGATGTATGCACAACCATGTTCATAGCAACACAGTTTGTAATAGCAAAGTCTTGGAAACAACCTAAATGCCCAACAACCAATGAATGGCTAAAGGAAATGTGGTTTTTCTACACAATGGAGTACTACACAGCCTTGTTTCTTGAGGTCTCCCCCATACCCAAGTTCCTGAGCCTCCCAGGAAGTGGCTTTCCTTACTCACCTGTGAGGGGGGAACCATGTGCCCCTGCTTTGCTGTGGAGGCGTGGCAGGCATGACCTGTAAAGTCAGCCTCGGTGCCTGCCAAGTGTCAGGCTGTCTCCCATCCGACGAGCATTGTTTGCAAATGTGGATGTCATTGAAAACCTGTGTTTTCAATTATGAACTAGTAAAGGAACAGTGAACCCACTGAACTTATGCAAATAACTATATTACCATGAAAATACGAATATTCAATAAGATCCTCCAGTCTAGGGGGCTAAGGCAGGAGTATAAGGTATTATTTATAAGTATTACATTTCAGTTTACCAAAGTGGAGTTTACTGCATTGTTACGAGTTATTGACAGCTTTAGGAGGGAAGAGAAAAGGGCTTGCTTGCATGTCTGGACTAGAACACTGAAACAGCATCAGCAGAGTTCCAGATAAAGACAGTCACCCCGTGTCAGCTCATTCAGCTGTAACTAGTAAATTCTCACGCTGTGGGATCTAAGCATTCTTGCAGACCACCTTCCCGCAAGGGGCTGGGAGGCTGCCCCCGTGTGCTGGCAGCCTTGGGGTTGCTTACACACTCATCCGAAGCCTGTGTCCACAAGTACCTGGCCTGGCCCTTTCCCCGGGGCTGTGACGCACATCTGTGGCCTGAGCCCAGTGCTGCAGTGGACAGAGCAGCCGCAGATGAGAAAAGACCTAGAATGGCAACAGTTAACTTGTTATTGATAATTTCCAAAAATGAAAAATCTGATGAGAGTTTATTTAAAGAAGAATAAAACTGATAGGGAAATCTGCATGCTTCCATGGTGTGCATAAAAGCAAGTCCATCCAAAAACTTGTAGACAAAGTCATCACAAACATCGTAATGAATGCTACATTAAAAATAACAACTGGATTTATAAAAGCAAGTGAGCATAAACATTACAGAGAAAAAAATCTTGGTATAGCTAGATGTAACGTCCATGAATATACCAAGAATATGTCAGGAATACTGTGTTAGCTCTTTGCCGCCGTGACAGAATTCCTGAGAAAAAGTTCTGGAGTTAGAAGCCTAACAGTACGAAAGTATTTAACAGTGCTGAACTGTACACCTGCAAGTGGTTAAAGTGGTGCATTTTATGTTCTTTATTTTACCCCAGTCAAACTTAAAAGTGACATGCCTGGCATGTTGTGTGTTTTAGGAAGGAAGCATTCAGTCTGTACCACCAACTACCATACAGGTTACCTGCGGTTCCTTGATGGTATCTGCGTCAGTGGTTCCGGTTGCCATAACAAAGGACTGCAGCTTGGTGGCTTAAATAGCAGAAATATAATTTCTCGCAGTTTTTGAGGCAACGAGTCTGGAGTAGAATTGCCTGAAAATGCACTTTCTGATAAGGTGTCACGTCCCAGTTTGCACGTTGCTGCCTTCTCTCCACCTGCTCTCTTCTCTTTTCTTTCCTTACTAACATGGCATTTATAGCATTGTGTCATTTTTTATTTATCTCAAATGAGTTCTTTAGTTCTTCTTGTAAGTTCTTCTGAGTGTGACTCTTTCTGTATAACTTGGTAATTTCTGCAAGTTGTACATGTGCTAACTTCTGTTAATATAACAGTAACACTTAACTAAAATGTACCTCTGCTCTAGTCAAAAGTCAGTTGTTTAAGTTTATTGGGGTTTGTTTTAGGCCTCCCCCTGTGTCTGTCCCCCTGCACTTGAGAAGGGCTGCTCGATCTGCTGTGGTTGGGCTGGTCCTCCACAGACATCTGTGAGGTCAAGGCGGGCTGTGCCCTGCCTGTGCCCCTAGCGGGCCCACCACGTTGGCCTGCCTGCTGCTGCTGCTGGGATTCCAAAGGTCGTGCTGCTCTGTGGGTCCCTCTGCCTGGTCCGTCTGTTGCTGGTGTGGGGTTCTGGTGTCTGAGTGCCCCGGTTAACATCCCAGCTCGCCTGCCGTGTGCCTGGGGGCTCTTGTAGCAGGTCATACCTACTTACACAGTAACGATTACACTTCTCTAGCAGATTGACCTGATAGTAAAAGATACCCTTAAATTCTACTAAAACTTCCGAGTCTTTTTTTGTCTACCGATAGTTAATTTATTATGGCTTTTTCATGGTTGCTGTTTTTGTGCCACATATCTTTTTCTTTACTTTCATCCTTATTATACTTTTGACTCTAAAGTGTGTCTCTTGTACTTGACAACACAGTTTTGTGTTTTTATGTGTCTAACAGTTCTTCTTTTGATTGTATTGTTAATCTGTTCACATTTCATGTTGTCGATGTGGTTTGTCTGCCATTTAACTTTTTTTTCAATTTTTATTTTTTATTAGTACATGTTCACAGCACAAGCTGATCACATTCTTCCTGGAGAGTTGGCCATGTACATAACACAGCTTAATTCTTTTATCTTTTATGTAGAAGGGTTCTTTTTTCTACCACCTAATCAGCATTTGTTATTATCTGATTTCTTAATGATAGTCATTCTTTTTGGAGTAAGATGGAATCTCATTGTTATTTTAATTTGCATTTCTGTAATTGCCAGGAATGTTGAACATTTTTTCATGTATTTATTGGCCATTCATACTTCTGAGAAGTTTTTGTTCATTTCAGTTGCCCATTTTTCATTGGGTCCATTATTTTGGGGGGGTGTAATTTTTTTGAGTTCTTTACATATTCTAGATGTTAGTCCTCTGAGGAATAGGTGGCAAAATTTGTTTTTCCCATTTTGTAGGTTGTCTCTTTAATCTGTTGGTGGTGGTCTTAGTTTTGCAGAAGCTTTTCAGTTTGATATGATCCCATTTGGTGATTCTCAATGTTATTTTTTGGGCAGTCGGGGTTCTGTTCGGAAAGTCCTTGCCTATGCCTATGCCTTCAAGTGTTTTACCTATCTTATCGCCCATCAAATTGTTTTTGTTTTAACATTTAGATCTTTAACGCATTTTGATTTTAGTATGTTTTAGTACATGGCTTCAGCTTTTATTTTGAGACAAGGTCCTGCTAGGTTGCTAACTTGCCAGGCTGGCTTGAACCTGAAATTCTCTTGCCTCAGCCTCCCAGAGGCTGGGATTATGACCTGCACTACTACACCCAGTTTAACTTTTTGTTTTCTGTGCCTTACCTCATTTTTGTTCCTGTGTACCACCTTCGTTGTCTTCTTTTGCATTGAGTGACTATTTTTTATTGCAAGATCTTAATTCTTTAAATCTGTTTTTGCATTTATTTTATTTTGGTTATTTTCTTAGTAGTAGCTTAAAGGTGTATACATTTTTTCCTCTCACTAAATCTACCTCAGATTCGTACTAGTTTAATTCCAGTAAGATATGAACCAGTAAGATATGAGTCATTCTTCCTGTGTATCTCTGTTTCTTCCTCCCCTTTCTTAGCTAACATTACATACATTACATCTGTGTATGTTGCAAACCTAACAAGCCTACGTTGCAGTAGTTATTTTATATGACTTTGTTTTTAACAGGGTGAAAAGGGAGGATGTCTGTATATTTATAGTTTATTTTAATCATTTAGCACTCTTTATTTTTGTGGATTTGACATTCCATGTGGTGTGACTTCCTTACACCAATACAGCTATGTATTGGCCCATCTCTCTCCTTACTATCAAGTATATTTCTCTATGTTATTAATCCAACAACACAATTGCATATTTTATACTGTTCCTTTCTGAATCATTGAAGGGAAGAAAAAAGGTATACACTTATATTGCCTTTTATAGCTGCATACTTACTTTTACCGGCATTGTTTGCGCTTTTGTGTGCATTCTGATTACTAATTGGCATTATTTGCCTTCAGCCCCAAGAACATCCTTTAGCATTATTTTAAGGTGTATTTTCTTATGATGCATTCTCTTCAGTTTTTCTTTTTCTAGGCAGGTCTTTCTTTGTTTTTGAAGCTAGTTTGTGCTAGATATAGAACTCTTGGTTGATATTTCTTTCGGCACTTCTGGCCTGTAAGCACCCTGTCCTCAGAGAAGCAAGACTGGGGCAGGGCAGGAACTCAGCTCAGCCAAGCAGGCAGTGCGAGGTAAGCGCAAGGTGGCCACGTTTCCATTACGCGCAGGTTGGGGCGCTTCCTCCTGTACAGTGTTTCTATGGGGCTGTGTTTCTCTCCCTTCTTTTTGCTCTTTGTTCTTCAGATTACATACTGTCTAGTGATACCTCTGTAGGCTTACTGATTTATTTCCTCCACTAGCTCAAATCTGTGAGTATCCATATTGAATTTTTAATTTCAGTTCTTAGAATTTTCAGTTTCATTCTGTGTTCATTTTTATAATTTCTGTCAGTTGATTGTTGTTGTCTGTTTGATAGACATTGTATTTTTCTTTGCTTTTTCATTGCAACTTCCTTTGGTTCTGTGAACGAATTTGTAAAGGTCATTTAAAGGTTTTGTGTGCCAATAAGTCTGTTATCTAGGCCCCCTCAAGGGCAGTTTCTGACATCTGCTGTTTTTCTCTTTTTGAGGTCAAGCTTTGCTACCTGTGCATGTGCTATCATTTGCTGCTGCTGCTGTTCCAAACTAAACATTTTATCCTAAGACCACAAGAACAAAGCAAGGAAAAACTAAACGTTTTAGGTGGTAGTTTCTGGCAGGTCTGCGTTCCCTCACCCATCTCCTGGGTGGTTGTTCAGCTGTTTAAAGACTTGCCGGGCGGCCCGGGAGTGCTCCTGGGGCTGCTTCTCAGAGGGGGCCTTGGGCGTGCTCCCTTCCAGCTGGGAGGACTGTGCTTTATTTATTTATTTTTTGAAACAGTGCTCCTTTTGACTCTTTCCTTGATCTCTCTGTTGGCATCACCCCTCTTTAGTGTCTAATAGTTGCTGGCTTATCTCTGTGTTCTTTTCTGACAGCTTCGTGATACACAAAAGACCCCAGTCTGGGCCCCCTGAATTTGGACCCCTTCGCCATCTTCGAGGCAGACGTGGTGGCGCGTCTGTGCAAGAGGGCTCTCCTCGCTGTCCCATCCCCGTGTTCTCCTGTACACCTCTGCTCGGTTGGCGCTCGGTCGGCCGCTCTCACGGAGTGACTGTCCCTGTCATGACGCCGTGTTTTCCTGGGAGGGTTTTACTGTGCACGGCAGGGAGCAGGGTTCTCAGTTCTCCTCTGCAGTCGCTTCCTCCTGCAGCCCGGATGCTGCTTCACTCCTCTTGCGTCCTCTTGGCATGGTTGTGCGTCCCCACCCTTTTCCTGCTGAATTTCCTGGCGGGCCTGGGCCGGCTCTGTGCTGTCCCAGTCACGCTTGGTGGGGCCGAGCGCGCCTCTCGGATCCTGACCTGCACAGACCTGTGTGCTTGGTGAGGTGCGTGCACAGGGCCCTGGCTGCTCCGCCACTTAAGCACCCTCAGCCTGAGTGTTCACATACTCATCCAGATAGTGTCAGTTTCCTCGAGGGACGCAGAAGCTTGTTCCTCTCAGCTGGGCCTTCCACCCGAGCAGAGCCTGAACTTGGGGTCAGCTGCAGTGTGGAGAGGACAGATGGCTGTCACATGGTGCGGTGAGGACCCGGGCCCCATCATCCAGAGACGGCTGTGTGCCTGGCCCAGGGCTGCTGCCTTATCACACAGGCACTGGCTGAGGAGGAGTGCCCGGGCTTCGGTTTGCAGCCTGGAGCAGGCGGGGAATGCGGGAGAGTGCAGGCAGCCCCTGCCCCTAGGCTGTGGTCACCCTGGCGGAGCCCCTGGCAGGCTGAGTGCAGCTCAGGGTCATAGATTCTTCCTGTTCTTCCCGAGGTTTGGGAGGTTTTCTTCTATAGGACATGTTTGGGTCCCTCGTTGCTTTTTGTTTGCTGCTTGCACTGGCTCCGCTCTTTCCTGTCCCTTGTCCCCTCTCCCTCCAGTCCTCATGCTGTATCTCTCTGTCTTGATTTTTCCCTGCTGTCCTGTGGAATGCCCAACATTAAATTCTTAGCATTCCTTTTGTTTCATTTATATTGTGTCTCTTTGTGGACTTAATACTTGCTTATCTCTAGAAGGTTGGTTTGGGTGTTTTTTTGTTTTTTTTTTCTTTTTAACTGTCTTTCGTCTCTGCTTAACGTGCTGAATGTTTGGAGGACAATTGTGACAAGCTGATGTCCTTTGTGGCTCATTTTCCAATGTGTGTCATTTCAATTGACCATTGTCTTCACTATGGATTATGTGTTACCACTTTGCAGATCTGATACAAACATTTCTTCCATATAAAAGAACAGGAGTTGCCTCAAAGCAAAGCCTTTGATGACTGAATAATAGCTGAACTAGTCACTTTCTGAAAAATAGAATACAATTTTTACTAGAAAGAGTGACTGACAGTCAAACTATAGTTCTGACATAGGCAATCTTGTTCTCAAGGACCAAACACCTTACATGTAGAACCTAAAAGAGAAAAGTTTATTTTGCCTCGTGGTTTCTGAGGGTTCATTCTGTGGTAAGCTGGCTCCAAGGCAGAAACATAGCAGAGGGGCCTGGCAGAGAAAAACTCACCATGTGGCAGCTGGAAGAAGAGAGAAAGACAGACAGACACTGACAAGGCAAGGAGCTGGGGACAGGAACATACCTTCAGGTCATGCCCCATGACGTAGGTCCCCTAATCAGGCCCCACCTCCCAGCAGCATGTTCAGCTGTGAACTGATCAGTGGGTGAATCCCACCTTCCAAAAACCTCCTCTCTGAACAGGGGAGCCTTTGAGGGACTTTTTAGTTAAACTAACACAAGTAGATCCTTGAAGAAGGAATTAATGACAACTTCCTGTGCCTGAAGCTTCTGCCTTTGGTTGAATAAGGGAACTTAGAGAAAGTTGTTTTTCAAATCTATAGACTCTCAGATGTCTTCTATTTAAAGAAATCTTCATTCCAGCTCTGGGGTTCTGGAAGTGGGTCCCCCCCAAAAGCAGCAAAGAGCAGAGAGAGAGAGTGCTCAGGCAGATAGGCGAGCCAGCTGTTTTCTGTTAGTGAGGTTATAAGGAGACTTACAAAAATATAAAACAATGCCCTTCTGCTTGCTCAGAATTTTTTATTTGGGAAAATATTTTTCAGTGTTATTTATATTAACTGAGTTTATTATTGTTAATGCAGAGTGAATGACAAGATAACCTATTTGGGCCGGGGATTTAGCTCAGTGGTTCGAGTGCTTGCTTTGCAAATGCAAGGCCCTGAGTTCGATCCCCAGCACCAAAAAAAAAAAAAAAAGATAACCTATTTGAAGAAATTGTCTGTTTTAACTTCTAATGTGCTGAGTAGCAATAAATACACCCTAAACAAACAAAGGGTTGTGGGATCCTTAATATTTTATGGTGTAAAGGGGCCCTGAGACCAAAATGTTGGGGACTTCCAGTGTGTGCCTTCCTCCTCGGGGTTCCACGGTCCCTGCTGGAGCTCCTGGCGTCACCGCTGAGCTCCAGGCTGCGTGAGGGAAGAGGGATTCCGGATGAGTGAACAGTGCTGTATCCCAAACCAAAATGTTTTCCCAGAAAGGCTCTAGTTAATTTATTTAGGAAGAACATTTTCACGTATTTCCCCTCACCTGCTAAGCAGTGTGAGAAAGTGGGAGCACGGGGCTGGTTCTGCGGTGGGAAAGGGAGCTGGGGACTGGGGAGTGGGCAGTCGTGTTTATCACCTGTGGAGTTCGAGCTGCTTGCTGCTAGGTTTTAATGACTGGGGCTGGCAGGAGACGTGCTGCAGGGTGCTGCTGTGTGGCTCTTACCAGGTTCCCCAGCTTGCTGCGGTGCCTTGCCCGTTGTCTCCGCCTTCTTCTGGACTCTGCTGTCCTGGCATGCTTGAGCTCCGTGCCTTCTGTGTCGTGGTTCTGCATCATGATTCTGTCTGAAGGTACGATCTGTTAGAGCCAGACATGGACTTGCAAAACACCGCTGCAGGACTGATCGCATTGTGCAATGCTTCCCTCCTTCAACACAGCTTCTCTTTCTTTATCTTTGAAGTGATTTGGTAACATCTTACATGAATGAAACTCTGGTTCTCACACCCTCAGACTAATCTTTCCCAGTCTAAGTATGTATCTCTTCCTGGTTGATTGATTGTTTCATTGGTATTTACTTGTGAGCCTACTGCCAACCTTTACCTAGAAGTTCACTTTAATAGTATATTAAATACACTTGCTTTTTGTATAAAAGAGTCCCTAGCCTTTTTGGATTATTCTGGTCCAGGATCTGAGGTGAAACTTCCACATCCAAGTGTGGCCTGGGGGCCTGCGGGGCGGAGCTGGAGGGCATTGTGAGCTCAGACTCTCTGTGCGCCCTGGACCTGACAAGCCTCGAGCTGCACTGTAGCAAGAGCCTGAGTGAGTGCATAGGGTGTTGCAGACACGGGCTGGAGAGTGACAGTGAGGAGCAAGGGCATGCAGCTGTGTGCTGGGAGCTCTTGTGTTGCCGTTGGGGAGGACAGCCTGCCAGAGAGAATCTCCTGGTGCCTCCTTCTAGGGAAGATGGCCCAGCAGGGGGTCCCTCTCCCCCAGAGTCAGCCACTAAATGTGTTGAAGAGCTTACAACAATAATTGGCCCAGGTTTTAGGGCTTGGGCATTGAAGCTTTGTTTCCACCTGAACTCTGTGGGAGCCTGATTCCAGTTCTTGCCATCGGTATTTGGCAGACTTTGCTTCTGCTCATCGGAAGTAGGCCTTTCTGGCCACGGGAGGGCACCTTCCTCTTCCACACCCAGCTTTAGCACAGGGCTGTGTGGCTGCCACCCGGACCAGGGCCAGGAAGCAGCTCCTGTGGTCGTGCTCTGTGCCTCACACGTGGAGTAGCACATAGTGAGTGGGAAGCAAATGACTGATGCGAAGCCTGATGTTTGCTTTCTGGAGAATAGCTCTGGTGCAGTCCTGAAAGTCTTCAGTTCTTTGGTTAAATCCTGGTAAAGGAGCATTGACTAGCACTGTCAGCGGGGTGGAGAGGGCGGTGCATTAGGTGGTGTACTGAGGAGTGGAGAAGGAGAACACCTGTGTCTTTTGGGGCTGGTTGTTTCTCTTAATGTTACCAGAAGAAAGTACTAATTACTCTAACAAGGAGAACAGAATAAAGGTTTGCATCGTCACATTTCCTAAGTTCACATGGCTAAGAGTGATTTCCCGCTCTCAATCTGGATTTGTAATGTCATGTAGCTTGACAGTGCAGCCCCTCCCTGCCCACAGCTGCCTGCTGTGGGCCGATGTGTGTCAGGAGGGTCTTAGATGATGTATTGAAATCCATTTTCTGCACCTATAAATAGGCTTGTGGCATCTTTGCTTTAGTTTACTAGAGGCACCTGCAGCCTGGCCAGCATCCTTTGTTCTCCTGTAATACATTCTCCACTCGAGAGGGAGCCTTGAACAGTTTCCGACTGACCTGTTCTGTGACAGAGCCTCCCCAGGCCTGGCGCAGGTGTGCGGCTAACAGTGAGTGACACTCTCGGGGTGGTCCCTGGTCCTCAGCGACACCCTCCTGACTCCGAGGTACTTTATAACTGTGTTCTTTTCTTTCGTACCTGTTTGATTGGCTTGAGACCAAGAGACCTGCCATTGGGGCCGAAGGCTTCACAGCAGGTCCGTGTTGGACACTTGAAGAGACCTGCACCTTTTGCCTTCTGAAGTATAAAATAAGGAAAGAATATAATAAACCAACACATTTTTGTAAAGATGAAGGAGACATAACTAGAACGGCAGTGTCAGCACCAGGCTGCTTGAGAGCTGGTTTCTCCACAGCATTTTAGGAATATTGAGCATTCAAGCCAAGAGTTCCACAATGAAGGTAGACTGTAATTTGATGGTTTGGGAAGATGGAGAAAATTCAGTCTCTCTGAAGTCATTTTCTCTCCCTGTCTTCACACCATCTCGCCTCTGTGTGTCTCTGTGTCCTGACCCTCTCTTTCTGTAAGGATCCCTCATCTAATGGTCACCCTGCCAGGGACCCCATCTCCACGTTGCAGTCGGTCACACACTGAGGTGTTGGGCCAGGGCTTCAGTACATGAATGAGGGGTGGGTTCAGGTTAGTGTGTAACAGGAGGTCCATCAAAAGCAGAAACTGGGGCGGAAGTTCCTCAGAACTCCAGGTGAGAACTGAGGAGAGCCTGGACTAGGGCCTTGATGAGCGGAGATGACGCGCAGTGGGATGTCATTTGTGACCAGGGTGGAGGAATGTGCGAGGAGGCGGTGACTCCCAGATTTCTGGGCTCAGGTGGAGGAAAAGACTTGAGGGAGGAGATGGGAGCCGTGCAATGTCCTGCCAAGCACCTAGCCCCGGCCCCGTGTGTCCCACAGTGTCCCCCACCCTGCAGTGGTGCCGAACTGTACTTGGCGTGTGTTCATAAGACCACCGTTGCTGCCTTATTTCGCAGTCAGCTCCAAACTCCTGTGCTCTTTCTGATGAGTTTCTTCAGGGAGGGGCTGTTGCGTTGCTGGTTATCTAGCATCGGCAGTGTGGTCTGTGCTGGGCACATTCTAGTTACAGGATCCTTGTGGTCAGTTATTTGCTCATTGTACGTTTTAGTCAAAGCTCCATACTTACCACCTTTTTGGCTTTCTTGCAGAATGAGAAGACTTTGGGACATTCCATGAGTCATTCAAGCAACATTTCTAAGGTAGGGTGCACAGACGTGTGTCATGTTTCATGATGGGCCTTCTCTCCTTACACTGCACATGTGTTTCCATTCCAGTCTTCTAAAGACACAGGGTTCTTGTTCAGGCCTGTGGTCTGCTCTGGGGCCATCCAAAGTGGGGGCAGTTATGTTTTTCTAGTGAGATGGGGAAATGATTTTTTGGGGGAAACTCCATTTCTCCAGCAGATCATATGCTTTGTGGCAGAAGAAATCTCCATCCCCAGGGAGCCAGTCACCACAGTTAGGAATGTGTCAACACAAAGCCAGCTGTGGTGCATGGACATGCATCTGTGTGGTTTGTACCTTGTCTGGAGCCCGGTGGTCCTGTGCTGTGCTCTCATACATGTTGCCTGGCTCTGGCCTCTTCCTCCCGTGCCATCTCCCTTAGGACGTTGCTGTTTTCTCACTTAGCACATGTGAGGAGTGAGGACTGAGGGGGTCTGTCAGCCGAGAGGGACACAGGCGACCTCTCGCGGGAGGGCGTGGAGAGCGGTACTGCCAGCCTGTTGTGTGTGTTCCTCCTGCAGCCCGCTGCTAACTCTACGAGCTCCTCCCAGGTACATTCCCCCCTGCCCCTGTGTCTGTCACACAGCTGAACAGGACACATATCTTGACGGGAAGACTTCAGCAATGTGACAGAACCTGCCTGCTGTCTCAGGCTTCTTAGATATCCTGAGATAGACAGCTGCTGTACAGACCATTTTAAATTACTAGCTACACAGATGTTTCACGAAGATCAGCTTAGTTTTTTAAATAAACTAAAGGAATCTAGTAACTCTCATGACACATTTACTAGGCTGTTCTTAGCCATATATGTGATCTTGATTTTGATCAAAACAAAAATCTGTAGTACATGACATCGCAGGTCATATACAGCACGGTCCTGGGCTCCGGGCTCCACCATCATCTCCTGGACCACTCCCTCGAGCTCTGGGTTCCGCACGTGTGTGTCCTTCCCTGTGAACAGCCTCCCGCCAGGAATGCAGCACTCTGGGACACACTGTGGAGCCACTACTCTCTGGCTTTCCGGTGTTCAGTTTCTCCTTGTGCCTTTCAGAGTTGCTGACTGCTGTTGCAGCCTGTGGCCTGCGGGGTGTAGTTGGGCAGACACAGTAGTGGCCTTTGCCTTGCTCTGGAGACTGAGGCAGATTGAAGGACGGTGCTGTTCTGGGCCTCAAGGAGTGTCTGCTTATATATGCAGTGAGAAGCACTGAAGGAAGTATGGAAGGAAGGTTTCTTGGTACAGTAAAAAAACATGATTAAACCACTGGCTCAGAATATCTAGGTGGTTTCCTGGTGAGGTCATTTAGGGGAGTAACGCAGCCTTCAGTGTGCTGAGTCTTGGAGGTAAGGTCTGCCCAGAGCTGTGGGCAGCTCCCTCTGCAGGAGCCAACAGACCTGACCCCCGAGCTCGGTCGAGTCCTGGTGACCTTCGATGCTTGGCCCGGTGTCCTCAGTGGAGTGTTGTTCACAGCCGATATGGAGCTTTTTCTTCTTCCTTCCACACGTCTTTCCAGTGCTCTCTCTGCCTGGACGCATCGCGCCCACCGAGGAGCAGCGTGCGCCTGGGGATTCTCCGGAGTCACAGCATGACATTCCGGGGCCCGGTGAGCTCGTGTCACCAAGGAGGGTGGCATCTGTGTGGAGTTGCCAGGCAGGCACGGTGGCGTGGCAGGGGCAGGGCCCCGTGCAGGATGACTTCCCCAAGAGTCTGTCACGTGCACCTGCTGTCCTGACTGTCCCAGCAGACGCTCCACACCCTCCCGAGCAGAGCTCAGGCAGAGGTCTCTGCACTGCACCCCGCGTCCATCCTCGTGGTCTCTGTCGGGAGGCTCCTCCTGCTGGGCTCAGCACTCAGGCTTGCTGCCAGCCACCTCTTGCTGCCTGAGGTTGCAGGTGGAGAAGAGGCGGAGTGAGCTTTCGTCTGCCCCGGTGTCCTGTGTGCGGGAAGGTCCTGTGGCAGCTTTCAGAGGAGGTGGCAGGCTGGGTGGAGGATGTCACGGCTGCGGGGCCAGGGGGCACCCCTGTCTGTAAAGTGGGTCGCTGCAGTCAGTCGCCCTAGAGCGCTAACAGGGGAAGCACATGGGACATTTAAACTGCTCTACTGTAGTCTTTGCCTCCTGCTGGTGTTAGTAGTAGTGACGTTACTGGATGTCAGAATCGTCAAATTTGTTACCTCTGCCTGGCGGTCCAGCCAACCCCCAGGTGGTCCCAGTCACCATTACTGGCGTTTTTTCAGCGTAGCACTGACTGCTGCCTAGGTTAACTGATGCTTTTGCCCCACACGTAAGCTCCGTAGACAGAGCCTACTCTTGTCCTCCTGAGCCGCCAAGTGGGGGAGCCAGCAGCCCCCGTATGTGTGGTGAGGGCTTGTGGGGTGCTGGGCTGCGTGTATTACTGTAGTCTTGCCAGGCCAGGGCTCAACTCATGTAGCAGCTGACTGCTTACAGGAAGTGCCCTTCACCCACGGCCAGCTGTGGAACCCACCTGCTTCTCCCCATCCTCAGTGTTCCTTGCCTTGCTGGAGGTTCACGACTTCCTGCCTCGCCCTCAGGTCTCAAATGATCTGGCCCCAGCCCCTGGTCCCCATCCGGCATGGTACCCGTCCGGCACAGCCCCCTCGGCCACCCTGATCTGGAGGACCTTGGCCAGGCCACCTTCCTGCCTACCCGCGCGCAAGCCGCACTCCCTTCCCTCAGGGGAGGCCTTCTGCAGCCCACTCCATCCAGCAAGTGGCTACTTGCTGTTTCTCCTTCAGGTCTTGCCCTCTTCCCTGTAATCTAAGGGTATTATATTCTTTGTCTTTATAGCACTCACACAGTTTGTAATGATACTGTAGCCTGTGTAGAAAAATGAAAAACTTTTTTAGAAAAGGAGCAGAAGTGTCCCTGGGGAAAAGACCCGTTTGTGCTGACCGAGTGCCTGGAGAAGCTGCCTGTGCCGGAGTGACCCCAGGGACATGCTCAGGGACATGCCTGTGGAAGGCTGAGTGCTGGAATGTGGCCCCACCACACCTTTACCCACCCTCACCCATGTGTTTCCTGTGCCACTGTCCAGTTGGAAGAACTCAGAATTTTATGTCCTTGTGTAGTATCTGAAGACATGTTTGATTGGTTCTCTTTGTGTAAATTTTTATGTTTGCAATATCTAGTGAATATATTCCTCATGGGGCATTGGCACATATACATACCTCATCTGGGTCCTTTTTACTTCCCCCTTTCTGTTTCTCTTCCTTCCTCTCTCCCCCTCCCCTGGGCCCCCTTCCCACTTCCACAAATTCTATCTCTAAATTTAGATACAACTTTCACAAAATCATTCTTCTGGTAATTATCTAAGCCCACCCGTGTCTGGATGCCATCCCGTGACCCAGAGCTCTAGGGAAGAGAGGGACCTGGGGGGCTGGGGCCAGTAGTTCACCTCCCATCTGAGACTGTGGGTGGCAGGGGTGCAACAGGGTAGTGAGCAGAGGTGTGGGTAAGGCTGCCTGCCCAGGCTGCCATGTCTGGTGCCTGCCCTGGCCTGGCCTCACCCCCACCGAGACGTGCCCTCCCCGTGTCATGAAGACAGGGTGGTGCACGCGGCCTTATGAGGGTCATGCGATTCTGCCGGACGTGGCACTTTTAGGACTGAGCAGAACAGAGAAGAGAAGTAGATAAGGAGGTGGGATCTGTGGGGGCAGACTGGCCAAGATGGGGGTGCCTGGAGCCCAGGTAGAGGTCTGCTGGGGACGGTGGGGAAGAATGTCACAGCATGGGATTACATAGCAGTAGGGAAGTGGCCATCACCTCCTTGGGACACCCAGTGCCTCAGGGGACAGCGAAGACTGAGGGCTGTCACAGTTTCCACTGTGGTGCCTGAGACAGGTCTGTTGGCTACAGCCGTCTATGACCTCTTGGCCTGTGGTTGTGGGGCCTTGTGATTCCTTGAAGATGCTGGGGTTGCTGTGGGGCCTGGCAGGGGCCAGCGGCTGATTGAGGGCTGGCTCTCTGGATCCCTGTGAGCCGCTCAGGGAGGCCTGTGGTGCCCGGCAGCTGTCACTCCAGGGAGCCGCCTCCTTCTCCAGCCCTGGTCCAGGGGCCCGGGGTCCAGAGCCCGGGCAGTGGGCAGTGTCTGCCCTGCAGAAGGCAGGGCGGGGGCTCCCTCGCTTGGCTGTGGCCATGGTGGGCACATCTATGGCGTTGTCAGAGCCAGCATCAACTGAATCTGCATGCCTGGGTCAGGGAGCTGCTCCTGGTGCAGCCAGACTGGCCGTGTTCAGGGAGCTTGGAACCTCACTCCTGATCTCTGCCTGGCGGGCAGACCTGTGCCTCGCTTGGATGCCCTGAGGTGTGAATGAGACACAGCACAACCTGCCCAGGGCTGATGGACCTGCATGGCGTCAAGGCTGGGGTTTGCTCTCCGCTTCTGAGTCCCGGTTGAGCAGACACAGGCATTGAGTGGCTCACATGGAAGGCGGGGTGTGTGTTTCTTCATTCATACTGGGAACAAAATCCTGAAGGTAAAGAGACTTGTTTCATGCTTCAGAGGTGAAGGGAGTGAGTTGGAGGTGTGGTAGCCTCGGCTGGGGGCTGCTTATTTCTTCGTGTCACAGCCCATGCGGCCTCACTCGTGTTCCCACTTCCTCTGATTTTATCCGTTCTGTGCAACAGGCGTGTGGATCAGTGACCAGCTTTTAAATGATTAAACTGCGAGGTGGCGTGGTCGGTGGTGTGGTGGGTGGTGTGCAGGGTGGCCTGGTCCCAGAGTGCAGCTAGGACTTCGGGGTCAAAAGCCAGTGCTTTGCCTCTCCTGCAGAGTCTGTCAGAGGAGCATAATCCTTGGCAGTGAAGATACACTTAGGGTACATTTGAAAAGTTAAACATTGAAAGGAGATTACAGTAAGAAGTGGTCCTTTAGAGTAGAAACTCCCAGACATTGTGGTGGTGATCTGGGACCTTTCCATGGCTACATCTGTACTTTCTGGGACTATGAAGTGGCACCATCTTTGCTCAGAAATTGTTGCCTTCTATGTATTTTATTGAAAACATGGTTTTTGCAAGATTCTAGCTGCAACTCAGAGCCCTGCTTGGGAAGGCAAGCCCTGAGAAAGTCCATTCAGCTGCCACCAGCAGGGTCTGCAGGCCATGACATTGGCCCCTCACTGATTGCCATTTGTGTGATTCCAGCTCCCTCTGAAAGGTCACAAAGAAAAGAGTTGAGCATTAGCGCTACTTGCTAAAATGCTAATGCGCTCACTTATTATGGAAATCCTTTGAGATCAGCAGTTGGTGTTGTCCATTCTCCTCGGTGAATCCTGTGTTGTGCCTGTTTGCGTCTCTGATGGTCAGCATGATGATCGCCTTTGTGGGTCCGTTCTTGGCACAGCCTGCAGCAAGAGTCAACATGCATTTATCAGCGCAGCCCTGGAATGGCCCCCTTTCACTGTCGCTCAGTTTTGAAGTCGAGTACAGTTGGGTGTTTGTTTATAGAAATCAGACTATCATAATGGAGCCTTGGTTTGGACAGAGTGACTTCTGTCTAGGCGCAGTATGCACTGACACATCCCCTCAGTCCTCACATCCCCGTGCCAGACACCAGGCAAGCTCATTCTCTGCTGGCGCTTGGGAGGCACAGGTCTGTCGTCTCGGGGGATCGGGGATGGTGACTGGTGGCAGCCTCCTGAGCAGGAGGCACAAGTGAAAGGTGGTCTGGTGAGCAGGGTTTCTGATGTGGGCTGCCAAGATGTCCCGTCCTGTGACTGAAACCCAATGTCACTCTGCAGTCATATTTTGCTTGCAGCACGGTGGACTTTGGAATAGGGAGATCATCTGGAATCCCACGAACGCTTAGAGCAGAGAATCTTCTCTGGCTGGTGGCCGAAGGGGCAGAGAGGGGATTCTACCCAGCGGCCTGGAGTGTGGAGGCTGATGTGGCGAGCGCTCTGCCAGTGGGCGGACCGGGCCCTCCGCCCCGAAGCTGCGAGGAACTGTGCTCTGCCAGTGCCCTGAGCATGGCAGTGCTGTACCCAGCACACCAGGAGGAGGTGACCCTGAGCCGAGAAGCCGGCGTGCTGTGCCGGACTCCTGGCCTGTGGAGACTGTGCCTTGGTCGATGTATATACTTTTAAGCCACGGAGTTTGTGTGAGTTGTGGCGCAGCCATGGAAATCCCTGGCGAGTGGCAGGCTCTGCCCACGCAGAGGGGAGCCCACCTCTCCTGGAGCCCCGAGAGGACCCTGCTATCTGCTGCCACTGCTGCTGTTGTGATGTTTTGTGTCTTTGTAGAATGAGTCAGCAGTGACTTTTGGTTTGCTCTGACCATGACCCATGGTAAGACAGAGTTTTCGAAATCTAGCTCGCTCACTCATAGCTGAAACACTTCATCCTTGTGTCCCACACACTCTGGCTACCTCTGTTTTCCTGGCTTCTGTTTCTTTTTTTTAAAAGTAGGTAATGACCCACGAGACCAGTTTCCTTACCTCCTGTCCCAGAGCTGGACAGTTGTTGTACAACATTGATGGTGCTTCTGGAGGTTTTTTCCCAGTACTAGAGATTGAACCCAGGGCCTTCAGACTGAGCTGCATCCCCAGCCCACATAAAAATATTTTTATTTTTGAGACATGGTCTTGCTAAGTTGCCCAAGCTGAGCTCAAACTTCTGGTCCTCCTGACTCAGCCTCCCAGAGTGCTGGGATGACGGGCTTTACTTTTTAAACTACCGGTCATCTGCTGTTCTTTAAATGAGTGTCTGTGTAGGAAATACCGCTCGGCTCAGGCAGCAGCACAGCACTTCCTGCGGGTCTCCGTGGATAGTTGGCGTCTCCCCCATGAGGCTGCTGGTCTCCTGTGTTCCTGTCTGAACCTGCCAGCCAGATGGCTCCCCTGTGGTGTCCCCTCCTCTCTGGCGACAGCTGGCCTGCTCCTCTGTCCTGTAGGAAAAGGTAGCTGCTGCTGCACTGCTGCAGGGGTGGCCTCAGCCTGGGCAGGCAGACCCCTGGGTGCTGGTGAGGAGGAGGAATTCCTGAAAACGTGAGCACGACTTGTGATTCCCAGGCTCTTGCCGGCTTGTGGAAGTTTTGCAGAGCATAAGCCTGTTCTCCCACACTGTTTCCAATGTCAGTATTATTTTATTTGCTTTGTCTTGCTGATGATGGTGTATCATTGTGGTCAGTTTGTTTTTCTCATTGTGGGAGAAGTTAAGCATCTCTGTGCCTCGTGAAGGCCCTGTGTGCATTCTTCCTGTTTCCTCCTTTAGGTCCTAAGCTCGACATCCTGAATCTCGGTCCCACTGGCCGCTCCTGTTGGCCCTGCGCCTGCTGGTGGGACTCACACACAAGTGCCCTTGGGCGGGGGCCCGAGAGCTGCTGTTGACATGCAGCTCTGCTGGCTCAGGAAAAGGCAGCTGCTGGCTCTTGCTGCAGCAGAGGAGGGGTGGAGGGGAGGCCGTGAAGGGGGGCAGTTTCCTGCCACTCCCTGGGAACTGTCTCTAAGGGGAGTCATTGTCCAAGGATTGTCTTCCCGGCTGCTCCAGGGCTGCAGCCCCCTGCCCCTGAGGCAAGGGGTGCAGGTTCCCCAAAGATGTATGGGCAGCCTCTTCCCTACTCTTGGACCATGAAACGATGAAGGGACGGGAAAGGCCTAGAAGCCTCCAGTGCAGCCACGCAGGTGTCTGGTGGCATTGTCATTCCTGAGAACTCCAGGAATGGGACTGGGACTCGGACAGCACCCAGGGGCTTGTTGTGGCAGAATTCACTACAACGTCTTAAGAAGATGGGATTTTTCACACACTGCTCCCCTCCCCCTCCCGTGACTGGAAGTTCTCATTTGGGAGCCAGCAGGAGCTCCTGGAATAGGCCTCCAGTTTGCCCAGCATGCCCGAGTTTTCCCGTCCAGAACAGCCTTGTCTTCCACCCGCGGCTGTCAGGCCCTGTATGGTCCGACCCCGTGGGGAACCAGGTGCTCGGGGTCAGCCACGGTGGTGCAGACCTCAGGCTGTGCGCTGCCCCTGGCTTCCTTTCCCTTGGGTTAGTCTGTCTCTGGGGTCTTGATAGGCCAGTAGTGTCCCTGCTACCTGGGGAGGGGGACAAGGACAGGCAAGGCTGGACTGTGCTGCGGGTCATGACTTCAGAGGTGCTCCTCCTCATTGGTGTACAGATGACTGCAGAGCTCTGCCGCGTCATGTGGGCAGCGGCTCCCTGCTCCTTACAGCCCCTGTGTCCTGTGACCCACCTGTACCAACTCAGCTCATGCAAGGACACATTTGGTGCTTGCTCAGGAACGAGGTCTCCCGGCCGCACACGTGGCGTGTGTCCCTCTGTGAGCAGCACGTGGCCCTGGGAGGGTGTGAGGCCCTGGAGCCAAAGAGCAAGGCTCTGTAGGCTGAGCCCGGGCCCCTCCAAGGTAGCCTGGGTAACTGGGCCTGTGCACAGCTCCTGTCCAGCCCTGTTTCTCCCTGGTCACTGTGGTGTCCTCTTCGTCCAGATCTCCTAATTTTGGCTTGTTCACCACCCCTCTGAGACCCTGTTCCAGTGGTGGTGAACCTGTGGCACACATGCTGCCATCACTGCCCTATTCTATCCTGCAGGCTCTTTCTATACATTGTTCCAAAGTTTATTACTTTCCTTCCTTCATGATCCCAAGGTTGGAGCTCTCCGGAGCATCGTTTTTGCTCACCCCTTCCAGGCTGGGGTTGAGTGTGGCCTGGTGCCCTGTGGCCCAGAGGTGTCGTGTAGGAAGAGAGCTGTGATGGGGGAGGCTTTGTGTGAGGCTGTGGTGGGGGTACCTGCACGCTGGGAACAGGAGGCACGGGCCAGCAGGCGTGGGCCGTGTGGCTTGGACGTGGGCAGAGCCCCTGAGTGTGCTTGCTCTTGTGACTTGGTAGGAACTAATTGACCTCAGGTGCTTAGGGAACAAATGGCCCTGCAGCTGCAGGAGCCTGGGTGATGCCTGTGGCCCCAAGAGTCACCAGGTAAGGAGCAAAGGGTCTGCATGCAGCCTCAAGCAGGGCAGGGGAGTCGTGGGTGTTGGGAGACTCCCCACCCGCTGCTCCTCCCTGAACACTGACCTCTGTGTCTTGCAGGCTGGGAGTCCTCCGTCCTCATCAGCTCCAGTGTCCGCCTTCTCTCGCACTTCTGTCACACCGTCCAACCAGGACATCTGCAGGTAACACTTGGCCTCAGATGCCACCATGGTCCGTGTGGGCTCACGTCAGCACTGTCTGTAGGCTCTCGGTTTTCCATGTGCTGGGCGGTTCTGCCCGTGATCTCACAGTCAGTCAGTTTGTGTGCTGTTTGCTCAGCAGCCCCATGTAGGCCTTGGACCGTCACCGTGGTGTCTCCTCTCTGAAATGGTCTCACTCTCTGCTTTATCCCACTGTTCTGCATGCAGTTCCAGCACAGTGTTCTCTGAGTTTTGTCACCACAGTCCTGTCCAGTCTGCTGTTGTCTTGAAATCTCCTCCCTGCCAGAGTTCTGTGACTCCAGGGCTCACTGTGACAGTTGTCTGTAAAGACACACTGCAGGTGACCAAGAAAGTTCCCCTGGGTCTGGAACAGGCTGAGGCCTGGAGGCCGGCCAAGAGCACCAGGGCTAGAAGAGTGCTGAAGTTCTCCAAGTCCCTGAGCGACGTGGGGGCGAGGGCCCAGGACAGCCCGGAGAGTGCCTGCTTCGTGGAGAGGACCTGCTCGGAGGGGAAGCTGGCTCTGCCGCCAGACCCCGGGCTCAGGACCAGCAGGTTCCTCCTCAAGGAGCGGAGGACACTGAGCCGCACCCACCTCGTCCACTCCAAATGTGCATGCATCCCGTCCCTTGCTGTGCCCCGGCCACCTGCCTGGGAGGTGGGTGCCAGCAGGAGGGTTGGCCAGGGCCCTCTCTGGGAGGAGAAGGCGGAGGGCGAGGCCGCATCCAGGAGCCGGCGCCTGCTCCGCTACCTGCTCTCACTGTCCCGCGCCTCGAGCACCAGCAGCCTGCACCGGTTCCATGAGCTGGAGGCCCATGCTGCCCAGCTGCATGCCACCCCCTCCTCCAGCGGGCCGGCCGGGAGCATGGGCTTCTGTTCCGACGAGATGGGCGATGACGATGTCTTCGAGGACAGTGCGTCCACTAGGCTAAAGAGCAGGGTCCTGCGAGCGCCCCTCTGCTCGGTGGAGAAGGACAGCGACCTGGATTGCCCCTCACCCCCATCTGAAAAGCAGCTCCCGGCCTCCCCTGTGTCCACCTCCGGGGATGCCTGCAGGTTGGTGTGCAGGGACCGCGCCTGGCGGGCCCCGCTCGCACCACCGCCTCACTGGCTTTAATATGTGAAGTTTCCGGAAAAGAGCCTGAGGCGGCTTAGCCGGTACGGGCTCACTGTCTTCTCCAGGAGGCGGAGCACTGATGCCATGTAAAAACCAATTTTAAATGAGGAAGAAGCTACACATATTAAAGGCCAAGATGACTCACTGCATCTAAAAATAAGTAGACTTTGTATCAAGAGATTGGAAGAAAAAGATAGTATCTCTAGCCTTCCAGCCTGCTGGTCCAGTTTCAAGCATGTGCTGCCCGGCAGTCGTTTGTGCTTCCTGCCCCTGTCCGTGGGGGAGTGGCTGCTCCGTGGTAGCCCTTGCTCCCTCTCAGGGCAGCCCCTGTCCTCCCGCACAGCACCTTGTGTGGCCCCAGCCTTGCCAGTTCTCATGCTCCCCGCCTGGTGCCAGCTGTGACATTTCTCATGGATCTGGCCAGGCTAGGCCCGGCTGCTCTGCGCATAGGCGTCCCTACCTCTGTGCCTGCTCTGGGAAGCCTGCCTGAGATCGTGGGGCCTGCAGTAACATCCTGCTGCAGGCTTACTGCGCTTTAAACTGGGCTCCTATTTGGTGCCGCTGCAGTGCCTGTGGTAGTGTGTTTCAGGTGGAGGAGAGGGGCTGTGACCTGGGCCACCCTGAGAGGGGGCAGGAAGTGTGCTGTGGGGTGCAGGCAGGCTGCATGGGAAGCATGTGTCCTCACCTCCTCCTTGCCTGGGTTTGGCTGCCTAGACCATCCCCTAATTGTGATGCCTTGTGTCCTGGATGATGACTTCTGGTGCCTGAATTCATCTCTGGGGAAGCTCTCAGTGTCGATGCTTTGCTATTTGTTACGTCACTTTCCCTTCCACCTCCACTGCCGTTCTGACTTTGTGTGTCGGCGCGGTGAGCTAGGAGCTTTAGCTTCTGGTTGCTGTTTGGCTGTTTTCATTCATGTCTGTGTTTCTGTGCCCGTAGTCACTTCTGTGCTGTTTCTGAGTTGTTTCAGGAGACCCCGGCGCAGCCTTCTTGGAATGACAGCTTTCCCTCTCTGCAGGATCTGTCACTGCGAGGGTGACGACGAGAGCCCCTTGATCACGCCGTGCCGCTGCACGGGCAGCCTGCACTTCGTGCACCAGGCCTGCCTGCAGCAGTGGATCAAGAGCTCCGACGCGCGCTGCTGTGAGCTGTGCAAGTATGAGTTCATCATGGAGACCCGGCTGAAGCCGCTGCGGAAGGTACCGGGGGCTTGACCTGTTTCTGGTCCTCCCTGTGGCTGGCTGGTGGCTGTTCAGGTGCCACACCTGCCTCAGCTCCAGGCAGCACATAGCTACTGTCACTGTGTGCATCCTGCTGCCCCTGTCAGGACTGAGGGTCAGAGCCCTGTGTCTCCCATAGCATAGCAGCCCCCTGCAGTGTGGTGCAGTGCTGGGTCTGGGAGTGACTGTGGAGCTGCAGAGCGGGCAGAGGTCTTTCTGGGCCTCGCAGAGTGGGGCAGACAGTGTTCGGCTTTGGGCGGCTCTGGAAGGCACATGGGCCCTGCTGGCAAAGTGAAGGAGGTGGAGAAGTTGGGCTGTCTGTGGAGAAGAGCCTTCACCTGCCACGTGATGAGGCCCAGGCTAGGTCCTGGGCGGTAGCAGGATGCGGGACTGCGAGGCCCAGCCAGCCTGTGTCTCAGGAGGAAGCTAGGGAACATGCTGGAGGGAGGCCCCCGGGAAGCAGCCAGCAGTGCCGGAGAACGTGGACAGAGTCCTGAAAAGACTCTGCTCAGTAAAGGTCTAGAATGCATGGGGTGCTGCTCAGGGCCGGCTCTGAGGCGAGCCTGCGGTCCCCAGACAGTCCAGGTAAACTGAGACACTGCCGTCAGTCCCCTACACAGGAGGCCTAGACAGGTGCAGTGGCCGGTGTCGGCCAGGGTTTGCCGAGTGTGCGTACTGTCTTCTCTTCACTTTTTTTTAAACAGTCAGTGGCAGGAAACTCCACTACTTGGAGCCCGCAAATGGCCCTTGCAGGTTCAGCACTGGTAACTCAGGCTGGCTTCCAGCTGTGCTGCTGGAGCCACAGGGGACCAGCGGGTGCCTGTGGCACTCGCCCACCCGGCCATGGCAGTCGGCGTGCCGGGAGACCAGGTTGGGACTGAGGTCAGAGTCCTGTGTCTGCGGGCTGCCGAATATCACAGCGGGTGGAGCAGGTGGGCCCGGTGCGGTCCCAGCGCATGGGGCCTTGGCTGTGCCTGGTCCAGCTGAAGTGAATGGTTTCCAAGCACAGGTTTGGGGGGTTGGAGAAATTCAACCAGTCGGAGCAGTTGCGGTCACTGGCAGCCCTGTCACCCCAGGCAGCCACACACTCTGCGCCCCAGGCTCATTCTCCTTGTCTTTTTTCTAGTGGGAGAAGCTGCAGATGTCGGCTAGTGAGCGCAGGAAGATTATGTGCTCGGTGACCTTCCACGTCATCGCCATCACCTGCGTGGTCTGGTCCCTGTACGTGCTCATTGACCGTACTGCTGAGGAGATCAAGCAGGGGCAGGCGACAGGTGGGTGCCGGAGAGTGTGCGGGGCTGTGGGGGCTTCTCCGCCTGCTGGAGGGGCCTCAGGGCTCATGGCTGGAGGGCCTGTGGTCTGGGGAGTACGGCGGTCGGATCATGCTCCCTTCACTCTCCTGGTGGCTGATGGCGTCTCTCCCTTGCAGGCATCCTGGAGTGGCCCTTTTGGACTAAGTTGGTGGTTGTGGCCATTGGCTTTACTGGAGGACTTCTTTTTATGTATGTTCAGTGCAAAGTCTACCTGCAATTGTGGAAGAGACTCAAGGCTTACAATAGAGTGATCTATGTTCAAAACTGCCCAGAAACAAGCAAAAAGAATATTTTTGAAAAATCTGCACTAACAGAGTCCAACTTTGGAAATAAAGATGGACGTGGACTCTGTCGTTCCGACACAAACTCCTCCTCTTGCACAGACCCTGAGGACGCCGGCGCAGAGATCATCCACGTCTGACGTGTTCCTGGAGATCTACAGGATGCTGAAAGATTTTGTTTACTGCCAGCTGTGTACCTTTCTCCTGTCCTTTAACAGCAGAGTTGGGCGGGCGATGGGCTCTGCTGGCCTCTCTGTGAATTCTCCTTGGCGCTCGGAAGCTGTCCTGTGGCTGGCGTGGCAGGGTCCCCTCTGCCAGGCTGCTCGGGCTGGAAGGTGGGAGGCCCCAGTGGCCACCATGGGGGGCTGGCGAGCCCTGCCCGTGGTCTCCACAGGGTGAAGAATCAAATGTCAAGCCTGAGGAGTGAGCCAGAGTGAGGCATGGGCAGAGACAGCCCTGCCTCTCCCCGGCCGTGCAGCTCCCCTGAGCTTGCAGCGCCTGATTCCCTGAGCAAGCAGCACTTTACAGAAGAGTCTTTATTTTTTACTATGTGCCCGGTGGGATTGACATTTAAAAAGCTTCACATTTGGGAATCTTCCCCTCATCACTGTAGTTATCTCTTTCACATGTAGGTAGATCTGAAACCTTCTTTGCCTTATTTATTGTAAGAAGTAGGACCTCCGCTCTGTGAGATGTGATGTTGGGACAGGGCTGGTGGGAATGGTGCTAACCAGAGGCGGTGAGCGGGTTCCCACAGCCTGGAGTCCCTGTCTTCAGGGCCGTCTGTTTCCTCTAGGTCAGCACTGAGAAGTGGGTTTTGATATGAAGATGAGAGGAGAGGAAGTGAGTTTTTAACACAACCGAGTGTTTAAAAATCATGTCCTTTAGGGACAGAGTCTCCGGCTGCTGCTGGCTCCATGGGGAAAGGACAGGTGTGTGTGCCACGGTGCTCATTGTACCTGCCCCAGGGCACTGTGGAGTTGCTGCGGGGCCCAGAGGGGGCGACAAACTGCCCAGGGCCACTGTGTCACCACCCGTGCCCACCTGCCATAGCCTTAAGGGACTAGACAGAAAGGGTCCTTCTGGGCCTGAGCCTGCTCGCCTCGCTGGTCATCAGGATGTCTCTGGCACCATTCATGACACACAGAACCAAAACCACCACCTCGGATGGCCTTGACCCTTTAGAAAGTCCGCCTAAAGCTCTGTTCTCAAAACCCAGTGTCACAGTGCCAGGCAGCCAGCCACTCGCCTGCGGAGCGTGCCAGGGGCCCAGGCCTCGCTTGCTCTCTGGCCCACAGCCACTGCCAGCGCCACTGCCTATGTAGTCTCCCAGTGGGGACCTCGCAAACAGGAGGTCTCCCTGCCTTGGGAGAGGACCCTGCAGGTTGAGCTGCTCCTTTGCCCAGCAGGTGCTGGCCAACAGCTGCCCCTGAGGTCACCTGCCCTCTGCTCCCTGGCCACATCTGGGCTGCTCCTGTGCTCACTGTGCCCCAAGTGCAATTACCGTGTCCCTGCTCAGCCTGGGGACACCTGGCAGCGCCATACTGCCCACTCAGGGGAGCTGAGCCCACCAGCCTTGCCCGGTACCCCAGGAACTGCCCTACAAGGCCCCCATCCCATGCACTCATCCTGCCACCTCCAGTGTGGGTTTGGAGTGTGAACCCCAGAGCCCGTCCTCTGAGCCTGGAAAGCCCCTGTGGACAGGAGTGTGTGGAGTGAGGGGCCCGGCACCCCAGTAGCAAAGGTGCCTTTGCTTTGCTCACGTTCAGTCCGAAGCACTCTCCCTTCTTCTCAGGGAGGCTGGCACCATCCCATCTCCGGCCACTCTGCAGACCAGGGACCCACATCTTTCCTCCCCTCCCTCGGTGCCTCAGCTGCCCTTCTTTATCCCTTCCTGCGAGTCCTGACCACAGAGCCCTCCACCCTGCCCACACCCTGTGGGTGCCTTTGCCCTCTGAGTGCCAGGGGCCAGTGTCATCCCTGGTCTCACCTCTTTTATACCTGGCTTCAGTGAAGGATGCCACCGTTCGGCTGAACCACACAGAATCTGGGCTCAGGCATTCTTGGCCAGCAGGGCGGATCCTTGTGGATCTCAGGCGGTTGGTACTGGCTCTCTGACTCAGTCTGTAGCCCACAGCTCTTTCATCACTGGCAGACTTCCGACTTTGGTTCTTGGGTCCAAGCCTGTGGGGCACCCTACCTGGTGCTGTGGACGCAGCTGGGCGTGGGCACACGGGAGCCACTGCCCCTCCCTTTGGATCTGATTTCCAATATGCAGCTCCCCCCTCTAGCCCAAGGGAGGACTGAAACACAGGGAAATAGAAGCATTTATCTCTGTTTTGGAAGTAATTGTCCAAGATGCGCAGCTGATCTCTGCGTAGTTAGATGCAATGTTTATAAAAAGTTGATTGTTAATAAAAACCAAATTTACACTGGCATGTGCGGTGTGGTTTCTAAGAGGCGCTTCACATTTGGAATTTTTCTTAGGGAGTTTCTACCGATCTGCGTGTTTAGTTTTGTACCGTATGCATTTTCACCGTCTCAGTATTAGCACCTGGGGGATCCTTTGTGCAGGAGTCTGTGCCATACTCAGGTGTCTGGCTGCAGCAATAAAGCCTTTCTTCCCCAAGGAGTTTGCTGTGGGTGTTTCCCTTTGCCAGGTTCCTCCTGCTCAGACATTGGAAAGGAGTGTCATGTCCCTGGCCCGTACCTCAGACCCAGTTTGTGGGGGCCGGGAGGACTGATGGGTGGGAAGGGGAGGCGTAGTGCAGTCGTGGGCGCTGCCACCACACCCAGGCTCAGGCTATCTGCACTGTGTGCTGGGCCCACGCCTGGCAGAGAGGATGGCGCCCGGCACAGTTGTAGCAGCAGCTCTGCTCTTCCAGGCATCCTGTCCTACCTTGTGGGCTTCCCTGAGGCGTGGCAGCACTCTGGTCCTCGGGCTGGCGTGCCGAGGACTGGTCACACTGTCCTCTTATTTTTGGTGCCGGGGATCGAACGCAGGGCCCTGCACTTTTGAGGCAGGCGCCCTACCACCGAGCTAAATCCCCTGGTCACACTGTCGTGCTGCTCCAGTCCAGTTGTGAGAGGCCTGGAGGAGGATGCTCAAGGGCCCTAGGCCTGTCCGGAAAGGGCCAGTGGGATGTGCCAGGTTCAGCGCACCCAGCACAAGCCGAGAGCGCCCCAGTTGCGAGGGTGTGGGGGTGCTCTGGGGACCTGACAAAAGGACTTTGGCTGAAGAGACACCAGGTGACTTTCTACCCCGACACCAGCAGGGTGATCACTGGGGTTGTGCAGGGCCCAGTGCTGGCTCCTCTGTCTGGACTGCTGCGTGCTGTGAGTCAGTACGTGTGAGCACCATGGTCTTGTTTCCTGCCCGCTGGCACAGGTGGGGAAGGAGACTAGGTGATTGTACGGGCCATACAACCTACAGTGTTTACTGTGTGGCCCTTTCTGGGAGATGTGTGCCTGCCGCTGTGGTTCGACAGTGGCTTAAGTCCCCCAGAGGCTATGTTGGGCCTGGTTCCCAGGGGTGCTGTTGGGAGGGCTGCGGAGCTCAGGCTGGGGCTGAGGAAGGCCACTGGGGTGCCTGTGGGATCGTGGGACCTGTTTTCTTCCTCTTGTCCTCATTGCTGTCATAGCCACGCCCTCGGTCACCTAGATTTCCTCCTGTGTTCTCTCTTAGAAATTTTACAGTTTTCTCTTTTACAGTTGGGTCTATGATCCAGGTTGAGTTAGTGTGTGGAGTGTTTGTACCGCTGCATCTTCATTGCTGGAATATAGGACCGTGATTGATTTTTGTGTATTAACTTCGTGTCCTACAGCTTACTAGTTTTAGCAGGGTTTTTGTTTGTTCTGATATTTTATTTCTTCTCATCTATACTTTTTATTTGCTTTTCTTGTCATATTGACTTGGGTAGGGCTTTGTAAGTTTTTTCAACATCTTATGAAAATTTTAAACACGAAATGTTTAAATAACAGTGTAATGAGAATACGTGTACCCTGTGCCCTCCGATTAACATTTTCTCCTGTGTGGTTTGCTACACAGCTCCATGTTCATCACCATTAGCTGTGTTTTATGCATTTCAGAGTAAATTGCCGCAATAAGTATGCTTCAGCCTCATCATCTGCACCTTAGTCACTAGATTTCTGTGTTTGCTAACTGTGCCTTTTGTTTTTAGGTAACTGTACAGTGAAATGCATAAATCTCAAATGTGCCATCTGGTCAGATCTGACAAGTGTATCTACCTATGTAGCCCAAACTGGTATCAAAATATAGTACTTTATCTCAGTCCTGGAAACTCCTTGATGCCTCTTCTCAGCTCTACCTCCCTCTACTCCCATTCTGAGGTAAGTTTTAGCCTGTTCTAGAATTTAATTTTAACAGAGCCATATAGTAATGCACCTTTCATGGAAATACACTGTTATGGTTTGTGTCTAGATGTCCCCCCAAAGCCTCATGCAGTCAGGTGGAGCTTTTTCAGAGGTGGCTGGATCCTAGGGCGTGTGATGCTGGGATTGAGGGCATGTGCTTACTAAATTAGTCCACTGATTGGTTTGGTACCTATCCTAAGCCGGGTAGCCTGGGTGGAATATAAAAGGGGCAGGAAGAAGCTGCTGTTGTCGCTTGTAGCTGGTTGCTGGCTTGCTTTTGCTGCCTTCTGCCTGCGATGAACTGTTTCCCCTCTGCGATGCCCTCTGCCATGCTGCTCTGCCTTGGAGCCAGCTAACTATGGACTGAACCCTCTACAAACTGTGAGCTAAATGAAACCTTTCCTCAACCTTTCCTCCTTTCACTTTGAGTGTCGGGTATTTTATCTCAGCAACAAGAAAAGTAACTAAGATATACACAGTATAATCTGATAAAAAGTCAAGACTCTTGTGAAATAAAATAATAGTATCTTGAAAATGTTTGTGACAGGGCATGAGATTTGATGTGATGCTGGGATTAAGGGCGTGTGATTACTAAATCAATCCACTGATTGGTTTAGCACCACCCTGATCCTGGCAGCCTGGGTAAGATACAGATACAGGAAGAAGCTGGTTAGCCCCTTTGCTTGGGCCAGAGGAGAGCTGTGGACTGCAAGGAAGACCAAAGGACAGCATGGTTGTGGAGAGCAAACAGGACAATGGAAAAATGACCTGAGGCCTTTTACCAACAGAGAAGAGTGTATTTGGGATGCAGGAGATCCTTTGGTGCCATTTCTTAATGTTGCCGTGTTCTGTTAAAGTTAATGGAAACCAAAGAGTTTTAAAATTTGAAGTCATATTCATAGGGGCTGGGGATTTAGCTCAGTGATTAGAGTGCTTGCCTTGTAAGCACAAGGGCCTGAGTTCGATCCCTGGCACCACAAAAAAAAACCAAAAAAAAAACACACACAAAAAAATTTGAAGTCATATTTTTTAATGTGAATGTACTGTATTGGTATATTGTGTTGTTATAGAACAATTAAGAGAGACAGAATGAAGTCATTGTATGTTTGTATGTATATTTGTAATTTTTGTACACCTATTTGTAATCAGTGTTGGGAATCTTTGAATATTTGTTTCTGGTGTGGGAATGAGTGCCCGTAAGAATTGTATTGTTAACATAAATCTGACTAGACCAAGATACGTTAACGCTTTATAAATCTGCCACTGGGGACTATGGGTTACCTGAGGGTTGTTGCTGATGCAACATAAGGCAGAGTGGGAGCCGTAGCATTGGCGGGCTGTTTTCTAGGAGGCGCTCTGCTGTGGCTGGTTCTTCCGAAAGGAACTTGGCTGTCCTGGTCGAGGAAGGAGCTCGGGCCCTTGCTGTAGTCGAGGATGGCTGCTGTTGCTTCGGGGAGCTCTGGTTGTCATCTCTGCTGTGAGCATCATATCCTGGTTCTTGTGAAGATTTCTTCAGCCATCATCTGCAGACACAGACGTACATGGGACAGTGCTGTGGGCTCCCAGCCCTCGATTGGATCTTTCAGGTCTCCAGTGCCTAGACAGACATTCGGCACTTACTGTATTTGGGTTGTGGGTGAATATTGTAACTCAAAAATGTCCTCTATTAAATCTGCCCTCTCAGAACCATTGGCTCTGAAAATCTAACTAAGACAATATATTTTGTGGAAGAATTTTTACCATTCAGCATAATGATTTTGAGATTTATTAGTGCTGTTTGATGAGTTAACTTGCACTTTTTCATGTCAAGTAGTCTTCTGCTATAGGCCACACCTCTCCATCCGTATTCTTATTGCTGAATACTTTCCAGTTTCCAGTTTGGCACTGTCACAAAAATGCTAATATTTTTGTACGGATATTTCTGTGGGTGTACGTTTTCCTCCTTCTCAGGTAAGTACCTAGGAATGGAATGCTGGTTCGGGGATGTTAGGAAGGTTAGATTTCTAATCTTAATACCATATATCGATACACATGTAAAATCATAAAATGTAGAAACACTGTAACTCAGTAAGTTCACTTACCCCCACTTGTTTTATGCTGTCTTCATACAAAGTGAATTTATACACACTATAGATGCCATACAGCAGTGTAACAGGATTTGATTTCAATGGTCAGATGTAATTTTAGAGATCAAGAGGGACAAAGACCTTTACCTTCATCAAACCTTCCTCATTTCAGGCTGTCCATTCCCTCTGAGGACCTGCATTCTCACCTTGAGTCATTTCCCGTCAGCCTGAATAATGTTCTTTAGCATTTTTAGTACTGTAGATCGTCTGGCAATTTTTAATTTTATTTTACTAGAACTTTATATTTTACTTTCATTCTTGAAGGATCGTTTTGATGGTGGCAGATTCTGTATTGGTAGGTGTCCCCCCAGCCTTTTTTTTTTTTTTCACTGCTCTAAAAATGCTATTCTGTTGTATTTTGGTTCAGATGGTTCTGATGAAAAGTCACCTGTCACCCATGTTTGTTCCTTGGTATTTTCTGTGTCCTGCTTTTAAGATTCTATCTTTGACTCTGATTTTGAGCAGGTTGACTCAAGTGTGTAGGTACAGTTTTCTTTCTATTCATTCTACTTGGGCTTTGGTGAGTCTCTGGCAGCTTTGGATTTCTGTATTTCACCAAATTTGGAGAAATTGTGGCCATATTTATTTCCTCTATTATTTTGCCCTCTTCTATCTCTCTTCTTCTGGGACTCTGGTTACATATATGTTAAAAGTTTTGGTTGCCTCATAGATTTCTGAGGCTTTATTCGTTAAATTTCTTCTTTGTCCTTTGGATGGGATCATTTCTGTGGATTGTTTTCAAGCTCATGCTCTGTCTTCTCTGCTACTATTACAGCCTTTCAGTTATTTTTCTTCAGATATTTTCAGTTCTAGAATTTATATGCACTTTAGCTGCTTCTCCACCTGCTCCTTCTTTTATAGTGCAGTTGTATTGCTGACAAATCCTATTTTTTCATAAATTGGAGCACATTTTCTTTATAACTCATTGAGCACAAACTTTTTTTTTAATGTCTGCAAATAAGAACTTCAGGGTCTCCTTGGGATTAGTCTGTCTTAACTCTCTTTTCCCTGGAGAATGGATCACATTTTCCTAACTTTGTGTGTTGAGTAATCTTGGATTGTGTCACGGCTATTTTGAATGCTGTTTGGTAGAGTCTGAATTCTGTTACATTCCTCTAAAGAGTGAGGGTTTTTTTGCTGTTGCTTTCAAGAAGGCCATTAACTTGGTTGAACCTAAACTGAAGATGATTTCAAAACTCACATCTCAGTTCGGTTTGTTTCTATGTCCCTCCAAAAGTCATTCTGTTGGAACTTACACCCCAGAGACCTGGGAGGAAGGGAGGCCTTGGGAGGTGTCTGAGTCACTGAGTGAGTGGATTGATGTCCTTAGAAAAACAGCTTTGGAGTGTGTCTCCCAGGGAGGACATAGTATACCAGGTGCCCACTTGGAAGAAGAGACCAGAGCTCCCCAGTCACTGGACCTGCCAGCACTTTAATAGATTCCAGCCTCCAAAACTCCAAAACTAATAAATTTCTGTTCTTTAGAAATTACCAAGGCCTCAGTATATATATATATATATATATATACACACACACACACATATATAATATATACACATATATATAATATATACATATATATAATGTATGATATATACACATATATATAATATATACATATATATAATATATATATATTATATACATATTTTAATAGCAGCACAAACTAAGAGGTTGCTGCTTCCTAGGTCCGGCCGTGTGTAGTCTACTCCATGCATCATGGCTTAGGGGTCAGGGTTGGGGCAGAGTGTTTGCACAGTGTGGGACTCTCTCCTTGGGTGGCAATGGGCTCTGCTACTCAGATATCCAGTGACAGAGAACGAGTGACGAGCTGCCTCAGCTGCACCTTGGGTGCATGGGTGACATTTATGCCCACACCTTTTGTCAGGCCTGTCAGATGCAAGCTTGGCTGAAGACTCGCATTTGCTGGGAGCCCGTGCTCCCCTCTCCTTGCTCAGGAGACCTGCCTCCCCTCCCCTGCCCCTCCCGCTCCTTCCCTGCCCTTCTTGTCCCTCCTCATGGGTTCCAAAGCTTGGTGTGTGGGCTCTTACAGGAATGTGGAGCTGGGCGCCTCTGCCATAGCCAGATGTGCAGGACGTATGTCTGAAGGTCACCCATAGGGTGGTGGGTGTAAGGAAGTCTGGCCAGAAGAGGATGACCTCAGGCTCTCTAGTAGGGTCAAGACTGCACCAAGGGGCTTGTGCCCCAGAAGCCTGGCACACCACCTCCTGTGCCAGCGTGGCCTGGTGGGAGCCTTTTCCTGCTACTGAGCGCTAGCCTAGCACATCAGAGCACCTGCTGGAGCCCCGGACACCCTTCTGCCACGTTGCCGAGGTGGGGCCAGGGGCTAGGGGCAGGGTGGATGGATGGCTATGTCCACGCTCAGGCCGGCGCTGCTTCTTGGCCCTGGGGAGGCCACGCCGCAAACCTTGCCTCGGGAGAAGATAAGCACAAGGCTCCCAGCAGGCCTGGGATTTGCAGTGAGCGCCCTGCCAGGAGGAGACGGGGAGGCCTGCATGCTGATGTCAGCCCTGGGGCAGAGACAGACATAGTGGGGTCCCCATCCTTATGGGGTGCCCTCCTTGGGAGAGAACACACAGAAGGGTGTCAGAAAGGCGGGCAAAGTCCTAGGGAGAAAGCAGCTCTGTCTGGAGGGTGGAGGAGGGCTCCCTGAGGGTGGTGGTGCTGGGCTGTGCCCTGAAGAAGAGGTCTGGTCTGGGAAGGGAAGTGATCATCTCACATCCAGGAGGCAGCGGGCAGGCTCCTGCCCAGATGGAATCATGGTGATTATGGTCTTTGGCAGGGGTACTAGGCCGTGACCTGTGTGGTGGTGGCTGGAACATGGCAGATAAACGAGACCTCTTTTAAATGAACTTTATTTTTAATGACAACCAGCTCTTAATTCATTCAATAGGAATTTATTTGGGCACCTACTACAGGCACAAAATTGGATTAATCATAAATAGAACAGGAAGTGCTCTGACATCTCCAGTAAGAACAGGCTGGCCACCCTGCTGTGTGACGGCAGCGACTTGGCTGCTTGCTGAGCGGGGAGTGGGGCAGAGGCTGTGTGGTGGGCTCGAGTTCAGGCCTGTGGGCTTGTGCAAGTCACTGAGGGATGGGATCCTCCGGGCTTGAGGACGGAGCAGGGAAATGCACTGAAGCTTTGCTGTCCCGACGGCCTGGGGCAGCCTGTGGTGGGCGTCCGGCCGATCCTCCTGGGGGAGCCTGGCGCGGTGGGGCTCAGATGGCCACACTGTTGGGGATCCGGTCTGGGGACAGGTAGTAATAGGGGAGCTTTTTGTTCTTGTTGCGCTCTGCGATCACGCTGACGATGGCCTCCAGGTTCTTGCGGAAGCGGGCGATAGCCGCCTTCACGGGCTTCTCGATGAAGTGCTCTTCAGGGTACATGCCCAGGAACAGCTGAGGGCCAGGAGCGCACAGACCCGACTTAGTCTACTGTGGGACCCCGGAAACGGACGGGTCTCGTCTCATCCTGGGGACCTGGTCCCGGGGAGCCTGCGCTCATCTCCCGTTTCCTCTACCTCTGCCACCCGCAAGAGTGACAGCCACGAAAAAGACAACATTCTGTCACTCGACACAACACGGATGACCAGGGACATTACGCCAAGTGAAATAAGCAAGGCACAGAAGGACAAACATGGCACGTCCCACTGATAATGTGGAGTTAGGGTTGAACAGAACGGCGGCTACCACGGGGAGAGGCGGGCAGGGCACAGGCTGCAGTCAGGTGGGAGGGCTACAGGCAGTGCTGGCGGGCGGGAGCACGGCAGGGTGCTACAGTTGACAACAGTGTAGAGTGTGTTCTGCAGTAACCGGGAGAGTCTGTGTCCCCACGCACAAAGTGAGCGTGTGAGGTGTCGGATCTGCTAAATGCATCGACCGGTCATCACGCTGTGTGTGTGTGCATGGAGACATCTTGAACCAGAAACGTGTATGAGTAAAGGAACGTGTCCACCAAGAACATCAGAGACAAAAGGAGACTGAGAGCCAGGGCGATGCCGCCTCCAGCCTGCTTCCCTGAGGAGGCCCAGGGCCCAGACCCGGCAGACAGGTTACTCTTGGAAGGGCCACATCCACTGCCGTGGCCATGGGGCCAGCAGGGCGCAGCACTGGCCTGGCCGTGGTGTCCCCGCGCCATGCCCGCCTGGGCTCCGGGGACCTGGGGCTGCCGGGTGAGGGCGCTGTGGGGCAGGGATTTGCGGGGTGCAGCCTGTGGGGCCCTGTGCTTGTGTGCTTTCTCACACCAACGTCTGCAGGGCAGGACTGGACGGGTGTATGAAAGTGCTGCGGGGCTATAAAACCAGAAAGCCTCAGGGAGGAAGGGAGGAGGTGGGGTCTGGATGTGTGTGCGGAGTGCGAGTCGGCCACTGTCCTCCACCAGGAATGTGTCACGCTGGGCAAGGTGACTAGGAAGGACCAGCGCTGGGCTGGCACCTGGTTCCTCCCTCCCGCGCAGCCTGAGATCCCGCCATGGCTTGTCCACCGAGGGGCACCCCGTTCGGTGGTGAGGTACAGGCGTGCACCTCTAGAAGGAGCCAGGGACTCTCCCTTTCCTTGGGGAGGGGCTCGCGGAAGAGCTCGGTCACTGGGAAGTGCGATGGGGGACGTGGCCCCCTCTGGTGGCAGTGAGTGGGACGGCACAGGGCGTCTCCTGCTCCTTTCCGCCCCTCCAGGCTGGAGCTCTGGCGCTTGGCTTGCAGGCTGGAGCCGAGAAGCCTGCCCCCACCCCGTCCGCCCCCTCCCCCGCCCGCGCTGTCCCGGCCACGCCTCACCTCATTCTCCTGCACCTGGCTTAGCGCCCACACGGCACCCAGGTGCCAGCACGAGCGGCCGCGGTCTGGCAGTGCCTCCACGATCTGCTCGATGGTCACCACGCCCTTGGCCTTGGGTGGTGGGGCCCTCATGGTGGGCGGCGCATTGGGGATCCAGGAGCACCAGTCATACTGCGGACAGCGCGGACATGCATGGGGCCCGGGAGCCCAGCTGTGGGCCGCCTGCGACCCACGCGGGCACCTGCACCAGACTGACCACGTGGGTCTGCGCCCCTCCCGATGCCCTGCTCCTCCCCAGTGGGGACCCAGCGCAGGGTCCTGGGTAGGTGGGGCGGGTCAGGGTCAGGCCTGCCCACCTGCCCGAAGTTGACGGCTGCGTGCTGTGCGGAAGCCGTGAAGATGATCATAGTCAGGTACTCGGTCAGCTGCTCGCGGCTCCGCAGCGCCTTGGGGAAACCTGGGGAGTGTGCGCCTTGAGCAAGACGAAACCCACCCGACCCCACGCGGGAAGACACCGTCGGTGCAGCGCCCACCTGATGCCTTGCTGCCCCGCATGCCGTACATGAAGATGTCCTTGACAAAGGCCTGCAGCTCCGTGTCCTCTGCCACCACCTGGTCACTCTCGTAGTAGAGGCCCACGACCTCGCCCACGAAGCTGGGAGGGGATGGCTGATCAGCCTGGGGACCCGGGGACCTGCCTGGCCGGTGTGTGTGGGGCCACTGTCCAGCCCGGGCTCCTCCCCAGGCCCCAGTCTGCCCCTGCTTGGCCCAGTCCCGGGGCTCCCCAGGCCCAGCCCCACGTACCTGCGGATGGCCTCCCACACCCGCAGCCCGTCATCGCGGTAGAAGTAGTAGGGGATGTCCTCGGCGCTCTCCATGCCCCGGGCCCGGATGGCCTCGGGGAAGCACAGCGAGGAGTAGGTCAGGTCCTGCATGGCGCGCTGCACCATCTGGACGTGCCCACCACCGCCTGTGGCATTGGCCTGCGGGAGGGGACCCCTGAGCCAGTGCCCTGGGGACAGGAGCAGTGGGGTGGGGACACAGGCAAAGCACACGGGGGTGGGGGAATGATCGACTCAGGGATGACAAGCCCCAGCCCACCATAGGGGTGACCGGAAGACTCCGAGGTCTCCGGAGGAGGGAGAGCTCAGCTGACGCCTGGGCCCATGTGGGCCGAGGCAGACGGGGGTGTGCACCTTGTCGAAGAGGCCGTACTCGCAGATGAGCTGCTCGCGGGCCTTGGTGTTGATGGCGATGGTGAACCGCACGTGGGCTACCAGCAGCTGGGGGAGAGGGGACCTCAGAGAGGGGGCCACAGCACCTCAGCTCCTGCCCCAGACCTACCCTACGTGCTGATCTTCCTGCTAAGGAACTCTGGGGCCTGCAGGCAGGGTTTCCAGGATGGCCAAGATGTCCTGCCACTGCACTGGACTACGGCCTGGAGCCTCCTGAGCCCCTGCAGGGCTTTCTCTGTAGTGCTCCCACCCACGTCCCCTGCGGGGCAGTGACGTCCCTCCCCCAGCAACTGGCTGTACCTTGAAAATGGGGTGCACGGCGGGAAGCTGGCGGTACATGGCAATGCCAAACACCTCAGACACCAGGTGTGTGCGCAGCAGGTGGCTGATGGTCTGGTGGATGTGGAAGTCGCTGGAACGCACCCAGATTTTGGCCAAAAGCCAGTCGTATTTTGCATCCGAAGGGAGAAAAATGGGGTTCTCCTCTCCTGGGGTTTGGCTGAGCTGACAGGTTGGAGAGAGAAATGGCATTGCTGCGCTTTGCCCCGGAGGAGCTGTTGGAGAAGCTGCCTCTCGGGAAATCCCGGAAGCATCTAAGTGTCTTCAGCGGCAGCTTTCAGACCTCAGGAAGAGGTGGGAGGGCCGAGAGGGACCCAGGGGTGGTGCTGCCTATCCCACTGTGTCGCCGAGTATTACAGGGCCTATCTGGGCTCTGGCTCCTCCTTCCAGGACAGGGATGCTGGTGGAGGTGGCCTGGGTGCTGCCTCCGCTGCTCCCAGGGCTCCAGCAGCTGAGTCCATCAGACTGATGGCTGGGCCTGGCCTGTAGCCGGACCTGCGGCACAGCCTGTGGGCATTCCCCTTCCTTGCCAGTTCCATCCGCTCTGGGGCCAAGGTGACTTTGCTGTGAAATGCCAAGTCGGGTTGTATGCATCTCCTCCTGAAAAGCACTTGGTCGCCTTTTTGTTTCTAATTGAGGTGCTGCAAATGGAAGCCAGGGCCCAGTGCACGGCTCTCACTGAGTCCCTGTGGGGGAACTGGAAGGCAGGGAGGCACTAGCACTACAGGGGGCCCTGGAGGGAGTCAGGAGTCACCACAGGTGCTGATCCAGAGTGGGAAATGGGGTTTGAGGAGCTCTGGAGCTTGGAGAGAGGGTGGTTGGTGCCCGGGAGGGCCTGCTGTTTGAGGCTTGGCTGTGTCCTGCTACGGATTTGGAAGGTGACTTCCTTGTCTGTCTCCCAACCCAAAACAGCACTGAGGAAGCCACATTTTAAAATGTAAAAGGAAATATGTGAAATTTAGGTCAGTAATATAATTTTATTTTACCCAATTTGTCCAAAACATCACTTCAACATGAAGCCAAATTTAAAATTATTCAATAATACATTTTACATATTCCCCCCTCATTCTAAGCCTTTGAAATCAGTATGTACAAGGGGTGATCAAAATATGCAATGAGGGGCTGGGGATTTAGCTCAGTGGTAAAGTGCTTGCCTAGCAAGCATAAGGCCCTGAGTTCAATGGCCCCTGCAAAAAAAAAAAAAAAAAAAAAAACAACATTTCCATTATCCC
>QZML01001531.1:48667-86756 GCA_016801275.1 Hystrix brachyura | reverse complement strand
AGGCCCGGAGTTCAGCCCCTGAAAAAAAAAAAAAAAAAAAAAAAGACACATTGGCATTAGTCCCTTCAAAATCCTTCCCCTCACTTTGAACATACTTATTCTGTTGTTCTTGCCATTTTCTGAAGCAGTTCTGAAAGTCCTCTTTCCTGAGGGCCTTTACCAGGTATGATCAAAAATAGAGTGAATGCTGCCGCCGAGTGCCCTCCAACAGAAAGGCAGCTCATAAAAACATTACGGTTTGTCCTCATCCATCTTATTCCCTGGACCTGGCACCATGAGATTTCTGGCTCTTCTCAAAGTCAAAATGACTGTGAAGGAGAAATGTTTTGAATCAATTCAGGACACTGGAGCAGCCACAACAGCACAATAAAGACACTCAGGAAAGAGGACTCCAGAGCTGCTGCAGGAAGTGCCAGAACGATGGAATAAGCACTCAGGAAAGAGGACTCCAGAGCTGCTGCAGGAAGTGGCCAGAACGATGGAATAAGCGTGTTCAAAGCGAGGGGAGGATTTTGAGGGGGATTCATGGCAATGGTGTTTTACTGTAATAATTTGAAAAAATGTAAACAGTCAAACTTTCACCACATTTTTTATCACGCCTCGTACTTTGCGATCACAGCGGCTCTTGGTTTGCACCAGCCGTCTCAAGCGCTCAGCTCCGGCAGTAGGCAGGGACAGAGTGTCTCCGGCAGCCACTCCAGCTGCTCCTGGAGGGTGGAGGAGGAGCAGCCACCACCCCGCACAGTGCTGTTTATGAATGTGCTTAGCTGTCCATCTTTAACTGTCAGGTAATTTCAGGTAGAATGTGGACCACTGGGCAGGAGGCAGGGAACCATGTGCCTGTATTCTTCTTACAGGGACCCAGCGGCTGGGCCTGCAGTGCCCGAAGGAGAACCGAACGCAGCAGAAAGCCTGGTCTTTGCCTCATCTTATCTGACCCCCGCGTGATGGCTAACATTTCCAGTCGGCGTCCTACATCTGCAGTCACCACAGACTCCAGGAAGGCAGAGCCTCGCAGATGGATCACCCCAGGAAGGACCTGGGGCTCCCCCCATCTCCTGGGAGCTGATCGCCCCTGCAGGCCATCAAGACTTCTCTGGAGCCACCATACAGAACCAGTCCTGAGCTCACCACCAGCCAGACCACAGCCCGGCCAGGAACAGCTCGCCTGCTTTCTGTCCAACCCCAGCTGTGCGAACCCCAACCCCTGCTTCGTTCCTCTTTTCAACGAAACCTGGGTGTTCCTCAGCCCCTAGAAGGCAGACCTGGAACCTGTCTGTGCTTCCGGCACAGCCTTTCTGATTGGAGCACCTTTCCCGCCTCCCCACCGCTGGATGCCTGATGGATGCAGCAGGGCAGATGAGCCCGATCTTCTGGGATCCCAGAACCTCAGCTTCTGCCTAGAATTCTGGGAACATTCTCATAGAACAATTATCTTCCTCTCTGAAACGGTCCAGTGCTCACGGTCTCCAGGGCGTCCATCTGTCTGTCGTTTCATTCACTGGCATAAACTGTGCGGCACACAGACACCTGCGGCTGGGCTCTGCCCATGTGGCAGGACACCCCGACATAAGCTCAGGCGGCCACAGGCAGTTACAGACTGGCAGGCTCCATGTTTCCTTGACAGCTAGTAAGGGAGGTGCTAATAAGGGCTGACCTTTGAGCCCCCACTTGTAAAAAGATAAAAATAAACAACAGGATTAACTAAACTGACCCAGCAGGCATCCCTGAAAAGAGAGGTAACTACATTCATAGGCAAAGCAGGCAAAAATTGTTGTAACCAATGTAATCAACCAATGCCTGTATTCGACTAAGATAAAAAATTGTGTGTCTGATCAATAGATTTAGTTTGTACCCTAAAATCTTGGTGGGGTGGGTTTTCACAAATAAGTTCTGCTCTCTTTGTTTGGTTTTTGCTCAGGCTTTGGCTGCTGCTCCCCGGGGTCTATGCTGGCATACTGAAGAGCTGTTTTCTTGTGACCAGCGTGGGGCCTTTGTTCTTTGGCGTGGATCTCCTCTCCCACGACACCTAGAATGCGTGGTGCAGTGCGGTGCCACCCGGGAGGAAACACGGGATCTCCCTGCAGTCTCAGTTAACCATAAATGGAATCCGAGGCCTCTCAGGACAGTGGCCATCCTGATGCTGGCCCTCCTGCGTGCTTTTGTACTTCTCTCCCCGTCTCACTGTGAAAATTCATCACTTTGTAGTAAACTGCCTGTACTCTGTAAGACAGCCTCCATGTCTGATCTGAGACCTTTCGTCAAATGCACAAAAAACCGAGGAGCAAGCATCACAGAACCCCGTCGTGTTAGGACGGGGCTTCCCAGTCGCACCCCGTGTCCCATGTCTCCTGCGCTGGTGAAGCATCTGCCCATACACGGTGTCCTGGATTCTTGTATCCGGTTTGCATAAGTGAGACCCTGTTATTTGTGTCAATCCCTGTGTCCTGCTTTTCTCCTCTGTCAACAGAGGGCAGCAGTATCTGCAGGTCAGCAGGGACAGACCCGGCACATTTGTGTTGAAGGTGTAACAGTCACGGCCTGGCCACGGCAGGTCATTCAGTCCGTCCTCCCTGCTTCACAGTGTTTTTTAAGTCTTTTTTTCCCCCACAAACAGCGTGGGTGCTCCTCCTCCTGGGCACACCAACGTGCCTGTGTCCACAACACTGCCGACTGCAGGGTGTGGGGTGTGCTAGCCGGGTAGAGAGCGCCCTCTTGTTCCCAGAAAGGCTGGTGCACCCCATTCCAGGTCAGGTCAGGACATGTACACGGGGAGTCTCGGCCTGGACCCCTGCTCGATGCCCTACGATGGCCCCGGCCGCGCCAAGCCTCGCGTTGCCTGTTCTGAGGTTCAGAACCACGCCAGGTACACCAGGGACCCAGGTGCTGAGGGAGCAGCTCGGTTCTGGCCCGGCTGTCGAAGCCCAGGTCTCACGCTGTCCTTGCTGGTGGTTGGGTGTTAAAAGCACTTTTTGTTTTTGCCCGCCTGGTGTTTCGTTGTGAACTTTGGTTTGCATTTCCCTAACTGCTGGCTGAGAATTTTCCATATCCCGATGGCTGGATTTCCATTTCCTGTTCTGTGAAGCCCTCCTCGTACGCCCTGCCCGTTGCTCTAGAGGGTGTTTGTCTTTCCTCCTCAATCTTCAGAGCTCTTTGCATGCCGATGATACTCATCCTTTGGTGCAGTTATTTCTCCTGGTCTATTACTGCCTTCTGACTTTGCTTGTGGCACATTTTATCATTCACCGTTTAATACCTGATGGAATCAGTTATGCCTGCCTTTCCCTCGTAACTTCTTGGTTTACTTTTAAAGTCTCCTCAGTCCGCACTTGATACACTATCTCCTGTCTTCTCTTTCACTTTTCTCGCTTCAGTCGTTACTTACTGCCTGTCCGCAGGCAGCACCCAGCCTTCCCAGCGATCTCACGCTGGTCTTTTGCTGCAAGGAGAGTGCTCTGTGGGGATCACAGCTATTTCCCAGTGTTTCCTTAAGACCCACAGTTCACTGAGTGAGGAGTCTGCAGTGGACGCTAACTTCCCACCATGTAAGCTACACCCCAGAGCACACGTGTATCACTGGACGTCCCGGCCGCTTGCGGTGTCCTCAAGAACACCGTGTCCTCCCATCCCAGTGGGCTGGCAGAAGTCCCTCTCCAGCGCACACATCCCTATTTCATTCTGATCCCCGTGACCCCTGACATCACGCAGTCCCCACACATCTGTCAATTAATTTCCAGATACCCCTCCTCGGGTTAAACTCAAATACAAATATCTCAGCCTCTCACCCTGGGGGCGCGAAGTCCCCCCTTAGACTCACCCACCGCCTCAAGTCAGTATTCTTATTTATGATTTTAATAAAAAATGGAATTGTACCTTTTCAAATGATGTTTGCTCTCTTCATCCCATATGAGAATGTTCCTTCCATTACTATTTTTTGTAGTGGTAGTTCCTATGTTACTAAATTCCTTACAGTGCTATGCTTTCTCCTCACAGGTGGAAAGAATCGCAGGGTGGCCCTCCAGGCACTGAAATCCCCAGAGTCACCACTTCCTTGTAACTACTGCTCCTTGCCACACTGCTCTGCTCACTTGGCCCACGGCCTCTTTGGGTTTCTCTTTAAATCCCGGGAGTAACCTGGCTTGGTTTTCAGCTTGCTTCCGCAGCCCGCCTGGCCCCATTAGGGAATCGGGAACCAGAGCTGCGCTGGTGGCATGGAGTGAACTGGGGGCCACCAGCCTTGAGTGCTCTGCAGACACTCCCTGCGAGAGGTCGGCTGAGCTCAGCTCTCCTCACCTGGCTCTCCCGGTCAGGAGATTAACCAGCTTTTCAACTGCTGATAGAGAAACCGGCTTGTGCTCCGCAATTTCTTCTAATTTATATTTTCCTAGCTTTGAAAATATCTGCTTCTTCTAGCTTATCTTTCTAAATTTGGTGTCTCACAGTCACTCTTCCTGTTTAAAAATTCTGAAATCACAACTCTTTTTCATGTTTCCGATTCTGCACCCTGCACAGCGCTGGTGCTGGAGATGCACCCAGGGCCTCTGCACGCAGGGCGCCAGCTCTGCCCGGCTTCACCTCCTGCCCCGGCGCTCTCTTTCCCATCAGCCTGGCGAGGAGGTCTTCTCCCAGACTTTTCGAAGAACGAGATTTTGGATTTACTGTCCTCTTTCATCTGCGTATTTGCACGCTTTCCATTTTCAGGGTAGGAAAGAGACTCCAGCGGCCCTGTGGTCGGTTGCCCAATGTCCAGGCTGCCACCATGAGGCAGGAGACAACTCTTCCAGAGTGTCTCCTGTCGCTGTCCCTTCCCAGCCTTCAGTTTCTCAGGCTGCCTCCCTCTCATCACAGGCCAGGCCCTAGCCTGGTGCTGGCTGGTGGAGGCCGCAATGCCAGGGCAGCGCACCGCAGGGTCTGGGGCTTCTGGGAGTGCAGTACTCCCCACGGGGTGGACATGGTGCTCCCCACGGGGTGGACACGGTGCCAGGGGCACGAGGCCCTCCCGCCTCTTCCCCTGCTCCTCCTCCTCGCCCCGGGGATGCAGCCCGGGAAGCCTGTCCTACCTGGATGGCGATGGGCACGATCTTGTTGGCCAAGTTCTTGTACAGCAGGCAGATGGGCGCCGCCAGGAACTGGCGAGTGCAGGGGTCTGTCTTGTTGGCGTCGATGCCGTCCAGCAGCTCATAGTCCACAATGAAGATGTTGCCCTGCTGCGGGAGGCAGAGACGGGCCGGGTCACTCACTGTCCGGGGATGTGACTGGCCTGGTGGTCAGGCTGCTGCCCTTTGGGAAGCCCTGCCTGTTCACCTTGCAGGGCCACCCTCACCGCGGGGACTGCCCATGGGCTGACCGCGTGAAGCCCCGGGGTGCCGTTGACACCTGAGTGACACCAGTGCCCGCAGCCGCGCCTGGCCCAGGCAGAGGAGGAGTCTAGCGGGTGTACCAGGGAGCCTGTGTCTAGGGACAGGGCGGGCGCCACCCTGCCTGACCTGGTCAGGGCTGGCCCTACCCGTGTGGGCTCCGACCCTGGGGGAGGAAGGAGGGTGCCCAGGACCCAGGCTGCATGGAGCAAGGCCTGTCGGGCGTGTCCCTTTGTCCAGAGCTGCCTCATCACCCTGTCGCCCTGCTGGACGCTGGCGCTGGCTGTGGCCCGGCTGCCTTGGCTGGCCTGGGCACGATCCCCACTGTGCTGGTGCTGGCTTTGGCCGGGGTCTGTCTCCAGACTCCAGGCCACCAGGAGGATGGGGCTGAGACGTCTGCTGGGGCGCTGGGAAACAGGCCTTCTTCCTGGGAGCGGGTGGTGTTTGCTAAACCGGTGGAAGCCGAGTCTGAAGCTGGTGTCACTGTTGCCCCCAGGGAAGAGACCCCTGGGAACAGGCCCCCGGGGCAGAGCCGTGGGGCTGGGGCCAGCCTTCACCTGCAGCCTGGTCCGCTGCACCTGTGCCCAGGCATTCCTCAGCTTAAGCCAGACTGAGTTCATTTTGTGACTCGAGACCAAAGAACCTAATATAAAGTCTAAGACACACCACGGTCTTGAAGAGCTGTAACACTGAATCAAAACCAACAACAGGAATATGCACAATTATCAGTGTCAAAAAAAAACAGATGAAATTTCTCTACTTGCATTCCAAAATTAAACTGCACAGGTAAAGATGAAAACAAAACAAGTTTTAGGAGTTTGAGCGGGCTGCAGCTTACCACAGATTGCCAGGGGGCCACCAAAGGTGGCAGATGTGACTGGGAATCAAGCATTGTGCCTGGTGGGAAAGAGGGGAAGGCAGAGAGACAGTCCCTGCATCTGGCAGACTACTGGATTATTGTCCAAGATCCCAAACACAGCTGAGCATCAGAACGGCGAGGGGTTGGCTCAAAGGGAAGACGTCCCCCAACCCACCTCCTCCGAAGTGCCTGGACCCCCCCCCGGGGAGGCTGTGCCTGGCCGGGGCCAAGGAGGGGCTGGGGGCGCAGATGGCTGCCAGGCCCTGTCAAGGCTCACGTGCTCTGACTTTTTGGGCTGTGATTCCCTAAAGTTTGAGACCACAGCTATATAATCATAATTGCTTACTATGTCTGGTAACTAAATCTGCAGAGGAATGCTGTGCTGTGTGGTATGTGTGCAGGTGTCAGGGCTGGGTGGCGGGGGCCCTGTCATGCGGTCCAGGGCGACAAGCAGGTGATGTGCTACTGCGGCTGACTTTGGGACCATCAGACCCCAGGGTAGACTGTCCCACCAGGTCCCACCAGATCCAGGTGGAGCAGGTTTGAATCCGCACCTGCTGCTGGGAACTGAGGGCTGGGAAAGGCTGGGGAGAGGCTGGGGCGGGACAACATCAGCGTTTCTCATCACAGGGTTTAAATTCAGTCATTCCACTCTTGTTCTGCACTGAACCTGCTTCTGGCTCCAGTTCCCTTACAGGTGGGTGGCAACGTGAAGACAGTGCACAAAGCACTTGTCACATGCCTGGCCCACCACCCGCCCCTAGCCAGGGACAGTGCTTGTAATTGTTGACATCCATATTGAAATTTGTGGTACTAAGTTCCCAGATGCGAGTAGCAGGGAGAACAGCCCCTCGGACCCTGACCTGAGGCCCAAGACGGTCTGCACCACGCCCGAGACCCTGGTCAGCGCTGCTGCCAGGACAAGGGAGAGGCCACCGTTCTCACAATCTCACGCCAGCCTTGAATGTCTCGGCCTGGGGAGCGGCTGGCTGCAGGAGGTGGCTTCCCCAACCCCCCCACCCCGGCAAGCCCTACCTGGACCTCCTGCTCCAAGGTGAGCTGCCGCTCCAGGCTGCACTCCACCATGTCTGTGGTCACCGGGAGCTTCGGGGGCAGCTGTGTGCAGCGCCGGATGAGCACGGGGTTGCAGCCGTTCAGGAACTGGTAGCCGAACATGAGGTCCTCTTGCCAGTGCTGCATGACCCGCTCTGGGGAAGAGGCCACTGAGCCCGAGCGCGGGGCAGCTTCCCACGGGCCCCTCTCCCGGGCGCCGGAGGGCCGGCTGGCCACAGGCTGCAGCTGCCACACCCGCCTGCTGGCCGGGCCACCCGTCAGGAGGTGCTCCCTTACTGGCCCTTGGTGGCTTCAGAGTCCAGAGCACCCACCCCTCAACTCTCAGCTCCTTCAGCTCAGAACGGGGTGGGAGGCCCCGCCCAGGGCCCGTCCCTGTGATCTCTCCATCTCCTTCCCTAGTTCCCACGGCTGATGTGTCCTTTTGATACCGCTCCTGTCACGACGCCACACTCCACCAAGCACACTGCTGTGGTTTCTCTCTGGCGGGACTTTGGGAGGTGACTGGATCAAGGGTCTGACACTCATCACGGGGGTGTGGCCTGGAAGGGGCTGTCTCCCTCCCTTCCCCCTTCCTTGAGCCCTCTCTGCTTCCCACCACATGCCCAGAGCTCTCTCCTCTCCCCGCGGCCCTGCCTTGGAGCCAGCTGACTGCAGACTGAAATGTCTGCAAACTGTGAGCCAAAATAAACTTCTCCTTAGAGCTGTGGGTGTCAGCTACTGTGTGCGTCTCAGCAAAGAGAAAGTAACTAAGACACACATCCTGGTCCAAAGTCCCCGACGTTAAAAAACAAGCATTTCCATACAAGGCGAGTCTTGCCTTGACTTGGTGCACAAGCACCGCCAATAGCTGATTTGTGTTGCGAAAGTTCTTTTGTTTTTGAGGTTTTCTGACGATGAATTGAGGTCGTGGGGGCTGGAGATGGGATGTCCCACTGATGCCCCTGGGCACGAGGGTGACCACCGTGTGGGGCGTGGTGCAGGGGTGTGGCCGTGATGGCCGCAGTGAGGCTTGCACACCCTGAGCTGCGGTGTGTGGAGCACCCGTGCCAATCTCCCAGCAAACCCCGGACGGGGAACCATCCCTCCACCCCCTCCCTGACCCACAGAGTCCCGTGCACACTCACCGGAAATGGTGTTGCTGATCTTGACGAAGATCTTCTCGAAGTCGGCGAAGTCATGCCAGGAGGACTGGAACATGTGCATGAAACGGTTGACCAACAGGTTCTCCATCCTGTGGACAGACAGGAAGGTGCTCACGCCCCGCGGTTCCCCAGCAGGCAGCCGCTCTGTGAGGCCAGGATGCACTGAGGCCTCACTGACGCCCTTCCTCCTGTCCCTCCCTTGCGAAGGGGCCGAACGGCCCAGAGCCCCCAGAACGGCTGCAGCTGCAGATCCATCCCCACCCGCAGTCATCCCCACTTGCACCCCTCTGTCCACCAAGTCAGCTCCGGCCATGCTCAGCCCACCCATCCCCAGGCGTGAGCTGCTGCTCCACAGCCGCTTCTGCAGGAGAGTCCAGGGAGCAGCCGCCACCCAGGGCCGGGCCTCAGGGCGCACAGGTCACTCGCTTCTTGCCTGGCCCTGGTTCTGTGCCTGGTGCTGAGTAGGACACGAGCTCAAATGCTCATCACAAGGGATGACCCAGCAGAAAGCCAGGCAAGAACTTGCCAAGCTCACATGCAGCCTGTACAGTCCCATGCGTGGGATGAGTCTGGGGCAGGCGGAGACGGGGATGGCCTTCCTTGGCCTCCAACACGTCCCCAGGTGGGTACAGGACAGAGGCTGTGCAGTCCTAGCCAGGCCTCCCTGTGATGCACCCTGCCTCAGTCTTTCTCCGGTATGCAGAGCGGAGAGGGGAGGAAGGAGGACAGCAGCTTCGTGGGCATGTGGTCGGGGTCATGTGGGGAGTCCAGGGCTCCCTGAGAAATCTGAGGTCAGGGGCTCAGTCCAGAGTGGACCTGGCTGAGGGCACAGGGCTCAGAGACTCAGCTCTGGGGTCCCAGGGGAGACTCCCTGTGGTCCTATGTGAGCAGCCCAGCAAGGCAGGCTGTACAGGAGATCTGTGATGTCAGGTGGAATGAGGGCCTGAGGACTTATTCGGCAGAGTATGGTTCAAGGAGAGGCGTTAGGTGTGAAGTTGACGAGGGAGGTAGCTTGGGAGCTGCCCAGGGAGTTGGTGGAGCACACTGCTGGGTGGGTCTGGGTGGGTCACAGGGGTGCCGCCTTGGGGTTCGTGTCTGGTCCCTGCCCCTTTCCTCTCTGGTGCAGTTTCTGGCTCTACTTCCTGGCTGCCATGAAGTGAGCAGTTTTCTTCCACCATGCCCTTCTGCATGATGTTCCTGCTGTGGAGCCAGCTCCCCTCGACGGAGTTCCTGGAAACCGTGAGCCAAGTTAAGCCTCCTTTAAATCTGGTAGTATATCTCAGCGGTGGGAAGGTGGCTAGCTGGTCTCTCAGTCTCTGGTGCTTGCATTGCTTGGACCGGCCCTTGTGGGGAGGAAAGTACCTTCCTCCCCGTGACTGTGCTGCTATCCAGGGCAGGTGGGGTGACTCAGGAATGTGACACCCAGCCCAGCCCCTTTCCACCTGGTTGCCTCCTTCCTGGACCAGCTCCCTGGTGAGCTGAGTGCCCTGTGCAGCAAGAGGACCCCCCACCCTGGCCTCTAGTGTCTCTGTAGGTGGAAAGCACCATATTTCTATAGGGGGAGAGGGCATCCAGGCCCTGAGACCCTGCTGGGACTTGAGGAGGGCCCGACACCACATGGTGCCTAAAAACAAGGTCCTCTTCCAGGGTGCCCACCCCAGGGAGCTTGTGGGGCGCTGGGGTGAGTCATGGCCTCCCCAGCTGGGCCCCTGTGACCCCAAGACTGAGGCTGGCACTGAAGCGGGTAGGGTGTGGGCATCCGCAAGGGAAGCCACAGACCCAGGAAGAAGTGGGGCCGGGAAGGGAGTATTTGCCTGGCATCTGGAGGCAGAATATTTCCGCGTACTTATGACAAGCTGGATACTCATGGCTTCAAAGTTAAGTTTTTTCATGCAAAAGGAAGCTGCAGGCCCTACAGCATACCCGGCTGGTTCTCAGGACACAGCCAGGCTGTGTCACAGCAAGGTGATGGCCCGGCCAGATAAGGACACAGCTGCCAGGCAAGCTTATGCCCGTCCCTCAGCCTTTCCCCGCAAGGAGCCTGGGTGGGCATCAGCTGTGGCCGAGTGTCCACTTCCCTGTCGGCTCTGCCTCCCAGTTCTCTTTTCCCGTCTTGCAGTTCTGCCTCTGGGGTGAGGACGGAGCTCATAGAGCAGTGCTGGCTCCCTTCCGGGCGCAGCAGATGGCTCGGAGGAAACGCTTGTTCCCCGAAGCGGCTCGGAAGCCAAGCTGCCCAGAGTGGGGGTTCGATGGGGACAGCCTCTGTGGTGACCATGGCCACAAGTTTCAGTTTTATACCAAGGGAGGAGACTCATTCAGCAGGGCGCACTGCCCAGCTGGTCCACGGGGACAAAGCCTGGAGCTGAGTACATGGGCTCTCGGCACCCCGGAGTGGGGTCCGGCATCTCGGAACCCCCGTTGCCCCACTATGTGCCCCACTATGCGCACAGGGTCTGAGTGCAGGCATGACACGGGCAGGCCTGCCAGGCATTGGTAAGTGTCCCGCAGCAGATCAGCCCCAATCACCAGGCGCTCATCCCAACACAGACCCTGTGTGCCAAGGCCTGAATCTCGGGCGCTGGTGTCCCATCTGGGAAGTGGCCCAGAAGTGTGCAACGGCCACAGGGCCAGCCTGACGGCCGCTCGGCACTGGGGCAAACAGAGTGACCCTGATTCTATTTCACTTCCTGTTAAGTCTGCAGCCCAGGCTCTGTTCTGGGACTCGCCAGTGAGGTTACACTGCCCAGCAGCCCCCCTTCCCCTGGGCCTCCTCACATTTCTTCCCCTTTCTTCACCCCACACCCCATTCTCCATCGGAGGACCTCTTCTCTGCCCCTGGGGAGCCAGTCCCTGGGAGGCCACGGCCAAAGCGCGCGGGTTGGCACGAAACCCCCGGCCTGTCCTTTCTCCACTCCCTGAATGCTGACCCCCGTTCCTGCCTGTCCCAGCGGCGCCTCAGCCACACGTCCCTGTGTGGGGCTCACCCTGGTCCCGCACTGCCAGGGCTCTCACACCCCAACACCTGCTCCAAGCCGCCCATCTGTGCATGAGCTGGGCGTGGGGCTGGGAGCCGCACCCTCCCAGGACGTGACACGTCCCTCTGCCCCGTGCACCGCGTGCTGGGTGCTGCCCACTCGGCACTGCGCCTCTTCTGCATCAGGTGGGCTGTCTGTCGGGTGTTGCAGTGAGTGCGAGCAAACCCTACTTGACTTCACAATAGCCCCAAATGCTAACACTGCTAACAGCTCAGAGATGCCAAGACAGACCACGAAGGGCCTCCTCTGAGGGACAAGGGATGCTTTGATGCGGGGTGTGGTGCAGGGCTCAGTGCTGTGTACAGTTTCGGGCATCCACAGGGGCCTTGGAACGTGCCCCGTGTGTAACAGGGGCTACTGTAGTTTGCCCCACTTTGGAACCCTTGCAGTGTCTGCCACATTAGCGTGCGTGTAGTGTGACCACTGACTTCACTTTGTGCTCTGTATTAACATCCGGTCTTATATGACTCTATTGTTAAAAATTTTTTTGTTTTTTGAGACAAGGTCCCCTACGTAGCCCAGACTGGCCTTCAACTCATGGTGATCCTCCTGCCTCAGCCTCCCAAGTGCTGGGGTTACAGGCACGTGCCACCATGCCTGGCTATATGACCCATTTTTAAAAAACAGCCAGCAAAATACTACTTTAGCAAATCAAATTGACATTTTCCAGGTTCATCAGACTTGAAGATGAGATTTCTTCACCATCATTTTCTCAACAAATTGATTTTTCCAATAGACACATCTCTGATTTACTAATAGAATTCAGAGGCAGTAAATAGGGCAGATACACAGAAATACGTTTCATAGACACAACCAGGAGGAGGGTCTATGGTGGGTATTTGGATGTGCTGCCAAAGCCTGGTGCACTCAGAGGCGGCCTTAAGGGACTGGACTATGGGACCGAAGAGGGGTGTGACCTAGAAGGGTGCGTCGTCCTCCCCAGCTCCTCTCTTCTCTCTGCTTCCTGGCCGCCAGGCTGTGAGCAGCTTTCTTCCGCCCAGAAACTTCCGCGCTGCCTTCCTGCCTTGGAGCCAGCCCAGCGTAAGTAAAACCAGGAGAAGGAATAGACTCCTTCTTCTTCAAATTGTGGGTGTTCTGTCCCGGGGACAAGTAAGTGACCAAGGCAGAGGGAACTAGTTTTAAAATGTCCAAGCGGTGCAGCACTTTAGGGCAGCACACGTGAGCAGAAGGGACAACACTGTGACCCGTGGGGTCTGGTCCGAGCAGGGCGGCACCAACAGGCTGTGGGCTTCTCTTCCTCGCACCCAGAGCTCAGCGCTGCCTTCGGTGCCGTGTGTCCCCTGCCTCAGGCCTGCTCCCCCTTCCTCCCCCGTGGGGATCAGGCACTGTCCCTTGCTGTTGCCCTGGCCTGGTGCTCTGTGGCTCCCTCCTCGCGGCTGCTTGCTCTTCCCCTCGGCATCTGCACCGTCCACGAGGCCACATGGCATCACCTCGGAAGTCACTCCGCATCCCCGCCAGACCTAAGTGCACCTCAGCTGCCTTTGAATCAGGCCTCCATGACTCTAACACCTGATTGCTGTTGATTTTAGGTGACGGCTATTCTGTGTAGGGACAGGATGGGAGAATGTGAGTACTGTTCAGTGCAGACTCTTTCTTAGTTAAATGTTCTCGATTCACAGTTGGTGGAATGTGAGGATGGGGCCTTCTGGACAGCACAGGCCCCAGGACGAGGACAAGGATGCTCCACCCCCACCCCAGGCCATCTGTCCATCAGGGTGAGCTGGATGCTGGTCATCTCTCCTGGGCTCAGTCCCTCTCTGGGCAGTCCTGCACCATGGGAAGGAAGCTCTGTCGCAATGTCATTCAGTGCAGACACCGTCTTATCAGCCTGGATGTGGGCAGCAAGCCCGCAAGGAGCCCTTCCTGAAGCCACCAGGAAATGTCACAACCCAGCGGTCCTGCAAGTGAGGCTGGGCTCTTCCTGCTTGGCCGTGCCCGCCTACATCTTCCTGGCCAGTGACCAGGCCAGGCGCCCTCGGTGATGAAGCCTTCCCAGCCCACCAACAAGAGAATGCCAATGGGAGAGGGTCCCAGCACCCTTGGGTGTGGTCAGGTGGCACTGGGTGCCAGGTCCTCGTCAGCCTCTGAAGTGCACAGATTCCTCCGGGGGTGGCCCCATCGCTCTGGGGTGGGCTGAAGAGGCCATATTTGACCCAGGGTCTCAGGCCTGGCAGGGTTAAGGATGCCCCGCAGTGACTGGGGCAAACACCCAGCAGCAGAGTCTGGTACCTGCCACCTGTCCTCAAGGGCCTTGTAGGTGGTGCTGGACATCCCCTCCCCAGGTTCCTCAGCTGCAGAGTGGATGGTGACTGTGATGCTTCATGGGGAACTGCAGTGGGTGGACGGGGAAGCCTGTCAGCCATCAATGCTGCATTATGCCACCTTGGTGACAGCCTGGTCCCAGTGGGGCAGCCGTGTGGGTGGCGACAGGGTGTCCCTCCAGTGACACCTGGAGTCTGAGTCCCCCAACCTTGAATGTAGACACAGGTCACCCCACGGCTGGCCACCAGGAACCTACCCTGTGGCCAGGATGATAGACCAAAGCGGGAGCTGCCGGGCCAGCTGCCACCAGGGTCCAGGCCCCATGGGGAGGGGAGGGGACATTCCCCCACCCCAGCTGCTGCAGAGCTCAGAAACTCACGCTTTGGAGTAGTTCAGGACAAAGTCCACGCCTTTCTCACTGTCAAACTGGATGTCTCGGGGTAAATCCTTGTGGCATTTGGCATCGATACTCAGGGGGAAGCCTGGGTTCCACTCCATCCACCTAGCGGGTAGAGAAGAAGCAGCCCTGGTTAAAGCTGAGCTGTGCATAAGCCCCAAAGCTGGAGGTGGGCTGTGCTGACGTGCCCACGACAAGGTCAATGCGTCACAGGTTGACCCTGCACCAGTGAGGCCCGGTGAGGAGAATAGTGTTACCTGCACAGAAAGTGTGAGGAGATGGAAGCCTTGCAGTCTTCCCTTGTAAGAACCAACCCTGAACTGCTCTGTCCCCCGGCAGAGCCCGCTGTGCCTGCCAGGAGGCAGGAACAGTTCTGCCTGCCAAGTCACCATCCTGGACATCAGCTTGGTCAGCGTGCGCCCCTGGGCTGTGCGCATGTCCTGCGTGTGATGGTCACAAAGCCCTCACGCCTACACCCCACGGCCACAGGCAGCAGGGGACGTGGGCGAGGACACCCAGGCACGAACTGCCAAGGAACTTTCCCCTCTGACCTACCAGCAAGAGCAGCTTTAGAGACTGATGCGACTGAAGCAGCCCAAATCCAGAAACAAGGCTCGCATCCTGATGGCCTGGGAACTTATCTGCAACTCTCGGCATTCGTGTTTTATTTTTCTGTTTTGCTTTTCTTTTTGTTCACTTATTGACTGTCTTAGTTAGGTTTTCTCTCGTTGCTGGGACAAAATACCCGACACCCAAAGTTAGGGGAAGAAAGGTTTATTTGGCTCACAGTTTGTAGAGGTTTTAGTCCGCAGTCAGCTGGGTCCGAGGCAGGGGGGCCTGGCAGACAGGCAGAAGGCAGCAAAGCAGGCAAGGAATGCAAGCTAACCAGCTTCTTCCTGTATCTTATATCTTATCCAGGCTACCTGGCTTTAGGGTGGGCAGTACTCCCACCCTTAATCCTAATACCCTTAATCCTAGCGTCACATCCTTGATCCCAGCAGAACCATGCCAAACCGATCAGTGGACTAATTTAGTAATCACACACTCTAGATCCAGCTACTTCTTACCACATGAGGCTTTGGGGGGACATCTAGACACAAACCCTAATACTGACCAAACTCGAGCCATGAAAACAAAATAAAAGCTCCACTCGTTCCTTTGGGGCAGGGAAAGGAACTCGTGCTTGTCAAAGGCCTAAAATTTCCCTCTGAGGTGCCAGACTTTTCATTTGTATTCCCACCTCTCCTTCCTTTCCATTCACTTCTTTGGGAGGGAGATTTTTAATCAGTAAAAGTTCTGCGTATTTTTAATTTGACCTTGTGGAGTACCTGTCACAGAGGTCCCCACTGTCTTCTGTGGTGGCCCACCGAGTCTCTCCGGATCACGACGGGCGCCCAGGAACCCGACGGGCTCACAAACCTGCTGCTGCTGCTGAGTGACGCCGAGGCTGGCACGCCGGCAGACAGCAGTGCGCACAAGTGTGCAAAGCATTTGCCTTTGTTCCCTTAGGGAGCGGTCCAGGCATCTCCAGTATATGTGCGAGTAGGGCTGGTGCTTCAGGGTCTCGGGCAGTTGCTGCAGGACTGTCCACACCTTCACGGCCACCAGGGACAGCAGCTCAGCGCTCCTAGCGCGCTCCTCCTGGCCACTGGCTAGCTCAAAGGCACCAATGAATTTTTTTTTTTGAGACAGGGTCTCGCTTTTTAGTCCAGGCTATTCTTGAACTCATTATGTGGCCCAAGCTGGCCTCAAAGTCACGGCAATCCTCCTGCCTCAGCCTCCTGAATGCTGGGATTATAGGCATGTGGCATCGCGCCTGGCTCACTGCTGGGTTTAAGAGCTTAGTGGAGCTGGAGTTTCTCAGTGTCAACACACAGGTGCCTGCACTGGGTCGTGTCTTTGTGAGGGAAGTCTGCTGGAACAGGGCCAGTGCTGTTTCCTGGCACAGAGAGAGCTGCCCCCGCCACTGTCTCTACACTCCTTGAGGGCAGACCCTGTGGGCACTGAGGCCGCGGGGTGAGGCCAGGAGACGACAGGGCCTCCATACAGGGACACGGCAGTTGGTCAAATGCCCATGCCCCTTCCTTGGTGGCCCGAGGGACCCTGACAGGCTGGCCCACAGGAGCCACAGCCCTTCACACCCACAGACATAAGCCACAGGTCCTTGGCATAGGCACATCGTGCACTTCAGTGTAGAAGACTTGCTGCCACCACAAAACACGATTTACTAATTAGGATTCTGATAGAGAAAGGGAAAGAGAACAGTCACTCTGAGACCTACCCGGTCTGCCGGAAGACAAAAGTCTGATCGCTCTGTACGTAAGTTTTGAGTGCCTCTCAGAGCCTGGAGATAGAAGGAGCTGGACACAACACACTCAAAACCACAGAGATATGGAGCTGAGTCAGAGACGAGCAGCCAGGTACAGGAGATGGAAGACGTGAAGAGCAAGCGCCTCCAAAGGAGAGGGGGGAGACTGGGAAACAAAGCAACCCAAGAAACACAAGAGAGACCTCCTGGAGCTGAACGAGACTTGGGTTTCCTGAGTAAGTCCTGGGTAGAAAGGCAAATGATCGCACTGTTGGCAGAGTTCCCACTGACCACACTGAAAACTGGAGGACGGTGTGATAAGTTACAGAGTCTGGTTTCAGATCACCCTCTCGCATCAGATGATCGGCGAGGACAGGCTCGGATGTGACGCTGCCCATGCGCCCTTTTTGAGGAAGTTAACCAAACAAGTTCAGCTGGACAAAGATTAAATTACAATGAACCATGAAATTCTTTTATAGTAAAGAGTGTTCATTATAAAACACAGCAAATATAATATTTGGCAAACAGATAAAAACTGGAGAGGGACATTCGTCGTTAGTACTATTACTTATTTTGGGAATTCCAAACATGCAATAAGAAGCCCCATGCTGCAAAAAATGGAAAATAAGGGACCAACCTATTGTCTAATAATATGACCAGATAACTGGGCAACTACAAAGGTCACTAAGAACGAACATGATTAGAGCCAAGTGAAGAGTTCAGTAAGGTACAAAGTAACAGGAGAAGGAAGTAGCTTATCCTCATCTGGAGATGTTTATTTATAAACACAATAGTAGGTATAATACCCCTTGTCACAAGGTAACTAGAAAGTCCCACGGAGGGAAGAAAGCTGGAGATCCTGCTAAAGGACACTGCAGGAGACCCAGATGGAAGGACATCAGATGCTCTTGGGTGGAAAGACTGAATGTCGCCAAGATTTTCAAACGTTCTGGAAAGTTATGGTACCCAAAGCACGGCTGGGCTCTGGGGCAGAGAAACAGGCCAGCTCCAAGTTCAGAGACAGACCCAAATGTGTGACGGTGACGTGCAGCTGACACACACAGATGAGCATTTGCTGTGTGCCACACGGGGTAACGCTACCTTCAGCGAGACAGGCAGGTGTACCGTGACAGCAGCACCACCCTGGGCACCTCCGCCCATGTCACTTCCTTCCTGCTTCTCTGCCACACTGCGATGCAGCCAGGGTCCCTCGCCAGGATGCTGGCACCAAAGTGCCTGGACCCTTCAAAGGGCTGCTGGAACCAGAAGCGGAATCAACCTCCTCACTTTATCGGCGCCCCAGCCCCAGATGTTTTCTTACAGCAACGCAAACTGGCTAAATATGGGGAGGCACTGTTACTGCCCCAGGTAAAAGAAGAGGGAATTCGGGCACACACAGATGACACAATCTTCACGGGACACACAGCGAGTGAGAGCAGCTGTATGCCAGCTGTGAGCTGTGGAGTCACCCCAAAGCCCGTCACAGGTATTGTGGTGGACTTATTATTGTGGTCAGCTTGAGCAGGAATGCCCAGCTGGACTGAGCTGGTGTGGTTCTGGGAGTAGAGGATCTGCCTGGGGACTGTTACATAAAGAACCGGAGCAGAAGATAGTGCGGGCTGTTTCCCAGGAGAAGCTCTGCTGAGGCTGGTTCTCCTGAAGGGGACTCGGCTACAGAACAAGGCTCTCATTCAGCTTTCTGATGAATCCTGACCAGAAAGAGTTACAACTTTACTGGAGGGAGCAATTAATAAGACAAGAGGGGAGGGGGACAGCGCACAGGGGACGCCAGATGCTGAAACCAAGATAGCAGCCCTCCCTCTCTCCAATGAAGCACAAAAGATGCAACAGGGGGAGGGGGCTACTAGCTTAAAGAAAAACTGTGTAAAGTTTATTCACACCTATGCACTTCTACATGAGTATGTATCCCCACTCTAGGGCCTCTGTATTGCCGCACTCCACACACACACATCCCTTACTTAATCACTAACTCCAGTGACCTTGTCTGTAAGGCCCCTCCTAACCAACCTGTAAATCCTGGTGAAAAAGGCCTCGACAAGGACAGATGGATGGGAAAAAATCAAAGCCCACCGAGGAATGTGCATGTAGGTGATGACGCTGGGTTAGGGTCCTGTGGCCTGGGATCCAGCTAAGACAACCCCGGGAACCAATCAAGTTGTAACGAATTCCAGGTACTGAGCTGGGAGGGAGGGTGGGAACAAGACCTCCATGTCTGGACCACCTGCCCTCACCTCACACAGGCCAGCTTTCTGTCTTGTTTTTTTCCTTCTTACAAATACAATAAAGTGTCTTCCATTTTAAACTTCATCCCTGTAATTCTTTACTGGTGCTGATCGGCTGCTTGTCCCAGTGGAGCTGTGGTGTGTTGCACACCCCTGGGCACGACACAAACACAGGAAGTGATGTGAAAGAAGCCTGAAGACAAACCACAGACAGGTTCGGACTGGGGAGGCCACGCATGGTCGCCAGCACCCTCCACCTCTGTCACCCAGCACAGCCGGGACCCCTGCTTCCTCACAATCTACCTTTGGACTATTTGCACCCCATCAAGAGACCTCATGCCTATAAAGTCACTCATACCCCCACCCCCAAATTCAGTTTTAGGAAACCACTAACCCACTGATCTGTCTAGCGTTTGCCTGCTCTGGACATTTCATGTAGACAGAATCACACAATGTGTGTTCTTTCGGACATGATTCTCATGCAACATTGCCTCCATGAGATTCACTCACAGCTGAGCAAGTATCCACAGTTCATTCCTTTTTAATGCTAAATAACATTCCATTGTATGGATATACAATGTTTTGATTATCCATTTGTTAGTTGATGGAATTTAGGTGGCTTCCACCTTTTTCGGGGGGGGGTGCTGGATTTTTTTCAAATGTTTAAAAAATATCTTTTTTTTAAATTCGTATATTAATTTTTAGATGTTAAATCAAGCTTGTATCCTGGGGATAAATTCTGCCTGTTCATATTATACAAGGCCTGCTGAATTTGGTTTGCTAAGATTTTGTTGAAAATGTCAGATCCTAGTTAGGATACTGGTGTTTTATTTTCTTAGGATGCCTTTGCACGGTTTTGGTATGATACTGGCATCGCCAATGAGGAATACTTGAGAAGTATTCCTTTCTGCTCTGTTTCTTGGAAGAGTTTATACAGATTGATATTAATTCCATAAGTGTTTGCTAGAACTCACTAGGGAAGCATCCAGGCCTGGGGTTTTACTTGCAGGAATTTTTAAGTTATTGCTTCAATCTCTTTGCTTGTGACTGTCTCATTCAGGCGATCTGTTCCTTCTTAGGTAATTTTTGTAGTTTGCCTTCCCAGAATTCGTCTATGTCTAATTTGTTGGTGTACAGTTGTGCACAGTACTCTTTATTGATTTTAATTTCTGTAAGTTCGGTACTAATTGTTCCTCTCTAATTTTAATAATTTGACTCCTTTTTTCTTGCTCAGTTCACTAAAGATTTGTCAACTTTCTTATAGCTCACGGATCACCTTCAGGACTGAATTACGAAGACAGAGACTGAGGGCGATCTCTGGACCACAGCGAGGACAGTGCCCAGGTAACCCGAGCTCTTGTCCCGTCCCTCCTGCGCCAGCAGGCTGATCCCGAGTGTCTTCCAGACCAACCCCCGTCACCACCTCGGCCGGAAACCACAGCTACGGTGGTGTCCAGGACTGGGGAGCTTTGAGGGACCTCCCGGCAGTGAGGGACCTCCCGGCAGTGAGGGCCGCAGCTGTGGTCGGTCACACTCACCGATACTGTTTCTGCCGTGTTTCCAGCTCCTTGCGCCGGTGCTGCTTGAGGATGTGGATCTGGTCATCTCGGGTCAGCTTAGCTGTGAAAGAAGCACTCGTATGAGGAACCTAAGAAAGTGCAGCGGCGACATCCTGCGCCCAGGTTTCCTTCGGACACCCGCCCAGCAGATGCTTCCTGTGCCTGGTCCCATTTAAACGTTAGAATGAGCCCCCATTTACTATGGTGAGGAAGTAGGTGTGTATCGGGGGGTGCTGAATAGCTTTGCCCTCGGATGCTGTCTGAGATCACACACCTAATGCAACCCAAAACTCACATCCCATGTTCTCAGCCATCCTCTTTACAAAAGGTAAATTCACTTCCTCCTCCCACTCTCTTGCTCAGCACAACCGCGGGGCACGCCCTCCATGCTCCAGGCGTCAGGTCTGAGTTCTCACTGGCCTCCAGGGCTGGGACAGTGGTCCCGGACTGTGTGGCAGGAGCAGCGGGCATCCTCTGCTGCCCGCTGGGACTCTCCCCTTCCCCTCAGCCCTGCCTCCGTAGGAATCCTCTGCAGGCCCCTCCCTGCAGGAGACAGCATCTCACAGTCTGTCCTGGGTGCTTTGAAACCACTGCAGCACAGCTCTGCTGCTGCTATGCTAGGCAGAGGCCGCTGCTGGCGTGGGGCCTTGGTGTGGCCCGAGAGAGCAGCAGGATTCACAGCTCCCGTATTTCTAAGTGTGTTTAGTGGCTCTGTGGAGAAATGTGTGACTCAAAACCCAGCCCCTGGGTGCCTGCATGAAGCCGGGAAGGAAGCTGCGTTCTGCAACACAGTGTCTCCCAGGCTCTGGCTGGAGGGGCTGCACATGGGCTGGGACACAGCTTGGCCACTTAAAGCCACATGATCCAAGCAAGCGGCCTCGACTTCCCCACCTGTGAGGTGGAGGTGACAATGGCAGTGCTGCGGTCCCCGAGCCTCAGGAGAGGAGGCGGTGAGGACCCTGCACAGCGCCCGGGCCTGGTATGTATGAAGAGTGGTAGTGATGCTTGGGCCGGGCCCACCTCGGGCCCGGGCTCCCCGGGAGTCCCTTGTCTCGGCCTGTCCTGCTGCCGGCTCTCATTGCAGGAGTCTGGGCAGTGGCTGAGGGCAGGCGCTTGCCAGGCCCTTTGGAACAGGCAGGATGGGATCATGACTGTGTGCGGGCAGAGCCGGTGGGCAGAGGCAACGCAGCCACCAGCGAGAGGAGCCCGGATGTCCTGAAAAGCAGGGAATCACATACGACATGGGCTAGGACAGGAAATGATAAGACAGACTAGGTCTCCAGCTCTCTGTGGCAAGGAGCCAGGTTTAAAAAACTTCTATTCCACCACACATTGATATTTTCGTAAAATACAATAAAAATTTAAAAAAAAAAAAAGAAAAGCACCAGGCAACCTGGGAGGCACACTGAGGGCGCCAATGCTAAGCTGGGCCCTCCAAGAATCCTAGATCACTGAGACTTCTCCAAACTACTTTTGTGTCAAAGAGGAAGGACTCTGAGCGATCCGTAACACTGTTATGGTGACGGGCAGGTGAAAAATGGTGGAAAATGTCCTAAGGTGTTGGAGTTGTGCAATTCCTAGTACCACTGGAGTGACCCTTAGGCCAGGCATGGATGGAGCAACCTCCAAAGGCTTACCATCTGGGCTCTTTTGTCCATGGGATCTACTGTGCACACCAGCAGCCTGTCTAAAAGATGGCTTCTTCGGGGGCACCCACTGCCTTCATTCCAAACACAGTTCCTGTAACCCCAAGAACTCTGAATTTCTTTTAGGTGCTGGGGATCAAACTCAGGGCCTTGTGCTTGCAAGGCAAGCACTCTAACCACTGAACTAAATCCTCAGCCCCAGGAGCTCTGAATTTCATCTGAAGCTGACTGTCGGACTAGGAATGAGGAACCAAAGAAGTTCCAAAAAAGGGCTTGAAGAGCAAGGCCCTTCAGTGGTTTGCCAGGGAATCCTGGGAAAAGAAAAGGGCAAGAACGCCTCTGGTGCAAAACCAAGAGGGATAGATCGCCATCACCGCGGCCAAATGCCAGCCAGGAAGATCACCTCCGATCCGCAGGAACAGCCCCAAAGGATGAGCAGCTTTGGTGATAGGAAAGTGGTTATAAATCCTGGTTTAAAAAAAAACTCAATGAAAAAAAATGGAAAAAAAAAACTTAATGGGCATTTGTAAAGGGTAGTTTTGTATGAAAAAGGCCCTTTACGCCACAACTTCTGGGTGATGATGATTTTGACTCCCAAAAGTCTAAGAAAAGGTGATGCTTGAGCACCCTTCTCCAAGAAGCTGCCGGTCTGATGCAGAAGCGATAGCATGGTCAGATTCTCTCAGGAGAAGCCGTCCTCAGAGCCTCCCGCTAGTTTCAAAGCCTTCACTCCTCATGAACAACTATAGCATTCAAGAGCCTAATTTGTACTACCACCCTTGGAGTGAGCACACCAGCTCTGGGACCTGCGATACCAGGCTTTCACCCTGCTTTCCACAGATTGCAGCAGCAGTGGGATTACTACCATATTCCAGGCTCGGAGGGCAGCGAGAAGTTCATGGGGCGTTATTCCTGCTCTGCAGTGAACTCCCAAACTATGACCGGGAAGAAACAGATGACAGAAGACACAGCCCAGACCCTCAATCGTTTCATTTCTCCAGAACTTTAGAAGCTGACTCAAAGGAGAAAATGTGTTGAGGAGAAGCATCCACGACCCAGTGGGCACACGGGACACTTGGGACACTTGCATCTGGCTTCCTGGCAAGCCGCCACTGGCAGGTGACCCCAGAGAAGGGTTTCCTAGGTTCCCAGTGTCACCGGACACGCTGTAGTCCAAGTCAACTTTCCGAATTCAGAACTTCAGGGCTGCCTGACTGATTTCTTGATCCTGTATGCCGAGGGAGGGTCTATGGGAGAAGAAGACTGAAAGAGGATCCGGCTGGGGGGCCTCGGCCGTCACCCTCATTTTGCACATTACTACAATGAGTATCAAGAAAGAAATGTCCTGTGTGCCTTACAGCACCCCGAGGCGGTGCCATCTGGAGAAAAGGGCTTGGATCACTCTCACACGTGCACCGCGCCTACCCTGGAGCCGGTCAAGACATCCGACAGACTGCTGCAGCTGGCTGCGGCCCTCAAGAAGCCACCGGGAGAGTTCTCCTGGGCACCACGGACACGCGTGTGCCCTCTGGTGACGAGCTCCACGGGCGCTGCTCGCTGGCAGTTACCCAGTCCCTGGCCCTGCTGAAGTGCTGTGCCGGCCTGTCTGCGGGCTTCACAGCAGTCCCAGCTTACACTTCTGCCTGGCAGGCCCGAGAAGCTCTTGCCAAGATCCCATTAGAAACAATGCTCTTCCAAACCGATGCTCTCTACTTTCTCCCTCATCACGTTCCCAAAGGCCTCTGCCGATATGCTCACCCAGGCCTGGTCCTGCACACAGGCAGAGAGACCTCCAGAACCCAAGGAGCCACTTGCCCATATCTTAGCTGCTCTGCGTGAGAATAGCAGTCACCGCTACTGCTGTTAAGCAGGAAGGACAGTCAGGAGTCTTCCAAAAGGGGGAGCAGCAAGCTTAACAAAACGCGGACTGGATTTGAACTCTGCCCGTGTCCCAGGTCAGGGATATGTTCAAGAGGCCACTGAAACAGGAAACCAGGAGAAGGTACGGTTCTCTGCACCTCTCCCTAAGACTTCTGCTCCCGCTGAGGGGTGGGGGACGCTGGGATGGGAGGAGGGCCAAGATGTTATTAAAAGTCCTACCTTGCAGCCAGAATGCTAGACGGTAAACAGGGGAGAGAACTCTGCAGCCTGCTGTTGAGCTGTTGGTGAACAGGGTCACTCTCCTGATGATCTTTTTTTACAAAATAATATTAAACTTTAAGCGTGAGCTAGGTGATTTGCTCTGTTTATTCTCAAAGTGGGTATGTTACAGGAAATTTACAATTCTTACCTTGTTGTTCAATTCAGTAGCTATCCAACTTGAGATTTCTTACTTCTAAAGATAAACAAAACTAGCATTTACTCTAAAAGGCAATTGATCTAGACAAATAAAAACTAGTTAATAGCCCTGACCTGCCAAGGGGTGTGTGGGGGCTCAGAGCCAAGCACGGTTGAGTCTTAGCGCCGAGGAGCAAGGTCGTGCATCGGACCCACCAACGCTTGTGTAAACTAGCCAGTATAAAATGACAGCATCTGTTCACCGACATGGCTCTCATTCTTAGAGTTCAAATGCACACCAGGTGGAAATGTGGTTCCGCTGGAGGGCTTCGAAAGCATCAATACAACAGATAGACAGAAGAGCTTCAGCGGCCCACTTGGCAAACAGCAGGCCTCCCCGAGAATACAAATTCACGGTTTAGGGAAAATACTTGACTTGTGAAACTTAACTTTGTGAGCTACAGCACACACCTACGTCCAGAAGTCCCAGTACTAGATGGGGCATGTATGCCATGTTCAAAATGGAAAATGTCCTCCACTGGAAAACCGAATCCATGGAAACGGGGTACTCCAGACATCTCTAGCTTCCTCCCATTCAGCTGGCTGCAGAGAAACCCGCCAGCTCCTCACCACTCAGCGGTCACTTCCACAGAGAAGCCCTCCGTGGAGGCCTCTGTCAAAGCCCGGTGGCTCTGTTCTGTCTGGATCACAGCACTTAGCCTGGGCCCCAGACACTGTTAATTTATTTGCATGTTCATCGGTTATTTACCCAGGAGGTTGTAAACTGACGAGCTTGTCAGCCTTACACAGCACTGAATCCTAGATGTTTGAATAGTGCCTGGAACAGAGCAGATTGTAAACAAAGATTTCTTGGATTCATAAAAATAAATAACTGATGTCATTAACACCTGGGAGAGAGGGCAATATTAGGAAAGGAACAGAGAAATAAGCCATCGTATTTCCAACGCCCCTCTCTAATCCCGAAGCCAAGGCAAAGATTGGAGGCATATGACTTAGATATGACCTAGATATATATGCATCATACATAATGGAAAGAAATAAAATCAAGCCTTACTAGGAAATTGACAGTAATTAATGGTAAATAAAATTGACAGCAAATAAAACTGAGTATATCAAAGATTTCCCCTTTGTTGAGAATAAGGTCTTCTGCGTAAAAAAAAAAAAAGCCATAGCGCTTTGCTTTCCTTTGAACAAAAGTAGTTAATGCAATGTGAAAGGTGTGATTTGATCATATGTTCAAGAGAAACCATGAAAAACTAAGCCAGTGTCTCAAGAGAAGCAGCTTTGTTCTATGTAAACTTTAAAGCAGACATTGCTTACAGCGTGTCCCGCAACACATGGGGCCCTGAGCTTGTTTTAAATAACAGTCGAAAACAGGGCTCCGTGCACATATTTTAGGAAAGTCCCAAGTTGTGCTGCGCTGAGTTTCACAAGTCTTGTCTTAGATTACGGGACGAGGATCTCGCACGTCCTGTGCTCTGTAAGCACTATAAGGACCTGGGAAGCACTTTCTCAGTTTCCGATACAGTAATATGGGAGGACCAGCATGAGGAACTCTCGCTCACTCACCCACTCCTGGCTGTAATGTCCTTGTCACACTTCATGCCTCTTTCTGCACAGAGTTCCAATATCCTCCTTCATTTACCCTGCTTGCTACCTGTACTCCGAGAGAGAACAGAAGGGCATTTAACCATGCCCAGCACAATGGCATTACCGAGTGGGTGTTTCAGGGTGGAGTGTGAGTAACAAATGTGGTGAGGGCTGAGGATGTAGCTCAGTGGGAGAGCACTTGTCTGGTGTGTGCAAGAGCTTGATTGTCCCCTCACACTCGCCAGAAAAGACCCTGCATTCATAGGTACACATTCAATAAGATAAACAGGGTCTACACACAATGAATGTACTTTTCATTTCAAAAAAATGATCTTTTTACATGGGAAAAACACTTTTCTAACCTGCTCTCCCTGCATTTTTAATGGTAATGCACATACTGCACTTTGCACTTGCATTCTTTTTCCTTTTTTTTTTTTTTAATTCTGCACCGTTTCTAACATGCATCTTGCCATAATTCAGCTTTCTTTAGAAAAGAGGAGAAGCAACGTCATCCTGTCTGGGTGTCTGGAATCAACAGTCACAATTTTCACTTACTTATTCCACAAATGGGCAAAGAACAATTCACCTATTCATGTTACTAGCAAAAAAAAAAAAAAAAAAGGAAAAAAATCTTGCAGTGCAAGTGTGCAAGATCTGAGACATTTTGTAAATAGTTTTCTACTTCAGTGACAGATATTCTATTGAAACTCCAAGAATTATCAGTGAGCGATTTTCTGTTTGTGTGGCACCTTTTCTGTTCCACAGGTGTCAGAGAGCTGTGGCTACAGCTGGTGACCTAGAAATTCAATTTCCATCAGTGGCCCCTAGTCCACTAGTTAGAGTCCTGAGGCCTCTCAAACCAGCTAACAAACTCCCTGAACTTAGCAGTCCTTCAGGGCACGTCCATAGTTTGCTTCGCTTAAATTTTAGAAAGGTAGGTCTGGGGTGCGCAGCTCACTGGCAGAGTGTGTGCTTAGCATGTGGGAGGCCCTGGGCTCCATCTTAAGCAATTAAAAAAATTAAAGGCAGCCATTTCTATCTTTGGAGTTCAAAAGTTTGTTTTAAGAGACAGAAGGATTTTGTTTTTGCACTTTCTCTTTATTCATATTTAACTTCAAAATTTCTACCTGCTTAATGTAGAATTTTTGACACTCTCAAAAGGAATAAAAAGGGGGAAAATAGCCAAAATCCAGCAACTCGGAGAAAATCACTTTGACACTTGGAATAGCTCTTTGGCATTTTCTCTGATATTTCCACAGTCATTGGCCAATTCCAGTATTACATTCCTGAGTCAATTTTGTTAATTAGTATTTATTACTGTACTCACTTTGTAATTAGCATAAGCTGCCGTATGTTTTAGTTCTCCTGAATCTGTGAAATTTAAATACATTTTCTGTATTTTTCTTTTCATGAACAAGGAAGCTACACTTGTTAATTAGGCAGTTTGTTTTAAACAATCAACTCTCGGCTTGCTTGTGCTTATTCAAATCTGTTCCATGGGCTGATTTATAAGACTTCGCTCTCAAAGTTGTTAATTTGTTCTGCTTTATCATGTTTTTATTCTAATATTTTAAGCAAAACAGTTTACTTTTAATTTGGGGGGAGCATTCATTTTTCTAATTGTAACTCTGAATACATAGAATTTTTTTATCTTAGTGAAGTTTAATTGAAACGAACAGGCAGTGTTACTTTGTGTCTAGATGTCCCCCCAAAGCCTCACGTGGTGAGAGGTAGCTGGATCCAGAGTGTGTGATGCTGGGATTAAGGGCGTGTGATCACTGAATCAGTCCACTGATTGGTTTGGCATCGCCCTGATCCTGACAGCCTGGATAAATTCTAAGGCACAAGAAGAAGCTGTTCAGGCCCCTTTGTCCCCCCGTCTGCCTTCTGCCTGTCCGCCTGCCACCCTGCCTTGGATCCAGCTGATGTGGACTGCAGCCTCTATGAACTGTGAGCTAAATAAACCTTTCTTCCCTTAAGTTTGGGTGTTGGGTATTTTGTCTCAGCAATGAGAGAAAAGTAACTAAGACATCCTCCTATAGAATATGCATAACAAAAATATGAAAATGGAAACAGGACGTACAAGACATTCTATTATTTAGAACCCACTGCTGATGCCCTCCCTTTACATAATATGATCATATACCTCTGTCAAATTGCATATTCTTTTAAATAACTGATGTTTTTGTAATTATAAAACTAAGTCATACTTAACTAAAGATTTATATGCCCCCCCAATTGCACCAAAACTGATATAAAATGTTAACATTCTAGTGTGTTTTTACTTATGGTCTTTTTTCAACAGTTAAATTACAAACTTTGTATGTTTATTCATCAGCAGAGTTAAATCAAAAACATTTATAGGTCGCAGAAAAAAACTAGATACAAACTTGGCATTTTCCCTCCTGATTGAGAGATATTTATTTCAACCTTATGCTTTATACTTTCTAATTTTTAAAGTTAGTTCAAATTTTAATTCCAAAAATTACTACTTAGTGAAATTCATCTGAATAAAGAGAAACAACATGTTTTTCTTTTTTCTGGCCCTATTTTGCATTTGGGTTTCCTTTTACTATTTTTTGGTAATTTTCTTATTTTTCAGTAAATATTCTTTTGTGTGCTGGGGACTGAACTCAGGGCCTTGTGCTTGCTAGGCAATTAACTTTTAATACATAAAAATTAATTATTAGAAAAGGCGAAACCAAAAAATAAATCACAGACACTAAAGATGCAAGCCCTGTTTTTATCATCAGATGTAGTGGTCCAAGCTGTCCTGCGGGGCCGGGTACCAGGGTCGCTCCACACCTGGCCAGACCTGTCCCAGGGTCCCAGCTCACGCGCAGCTCTGGGGCGGCGTCTGTGGCCCAGCTGTCTCTAGCACCCCTCTGGATGACTCTGAGCTCCTCTCCTCTCTGTACGAGGGTCAGCCCTGCTGAAGGCCCCTCGGGGCTGGCTCTCTGCGGATGGCCCACACCTGCCGCACCTCCCAGGGAATAGGCACAGGGTCTGCTGGGAAAGGACTTCACAGTGGGAGGGAATCAGGCCATGCGGTCTGCAGCCTTCTGCATCCTGGCCACCCAAGATAAGGTAAATTTTGTGATATCTTTTCCCTCTGCGAGGTCCAGGATTAAAAATCCTCCTAGTCCCCAACCTCCAGTTCAGAAATGCTGGAATTTGGTTTCTTAAATCAAAGCCCTCATCAGAACCTCGGGTGTGGCCTGACGGTGACACCAGGGAGAGAAGACCTTTCCTCCTCTGCTCACAGTTTCCTTATTAAAAAGGGGGTGACGATGGTCTCATCTCCCCCAGCTTGTGTGAAGAACTAATGAGGCAGGGATGGGGAGCCCCTTCCACAGGAAGCGGTCAGTGCTATCCTGAGCAGAACTGTGCCTGGCTCCTCATTCCTGGCATGCGCAGATGGGTCCAACTTCCATGTCTGGGGAAGCTGGAGGAAGGCTCAGGTGCCGAGGCACGGAGGTGATTCACACACACTAGGAGGCTGGTGGCCACTCTGGGACAAGGGAAAAACAGCTGCTTCTCTCTGAGCCTCTGCCCCAGGCCAGCTGCGAACAATGGCGTCCCAGGGAAGGGCCAGCCGGGACTTACACCTCTGCGGGTCTTCTGGGGAGGGGCAGGAGTTTGGGTTCTTCCTCTTTCAGCCAAACGTGAGAGACTGGGTTTAAGAGCTGGCACCTGTAAACCCCAGGCTTGCCGTGGTCCCTCAGGGAGGGTGTCCTGGGGGCTCCCTGTCCAGTCCTACCCACCCCAGCCCCGCAGAGGGCCCTGAGCCCAGGCCCTGCTGTGACCCGCAGTCTGCAAGGTGGAAGGGGATGCCAGGACCTGACAACCAGATAGCTGCCCATCCAGGGGTACGCCTGACACGCACGGCCACTAGGGACACTAGTTACCCACAGGACAGTGCTGTGGGGGCGTGGGAGGTCACCACTGGTCCCGAGGGAACTCCCCCGGCTGGGCTGAGTGGACCCTGAGGAGGATGGCGGTGCCCTCCCACCTGGGACGTGGCAGGGGACAGCCTCTGGCTTGGGTCCCGAGCTCACCTCGACCATCCCGCAGCACGATCTCACCATCGCCCGTGATCCAGCGGTAGCAGGGGAACTCCACGTAGTCCCCGTGGGGCGTCTTCAGGGTGACATACTTCAGGTACCAGTCGTCGTGCAGCCAGTACTTGCGCTTCTCGATTTTGACCAGGTGGATCTCGCCCAGCTCCTCGTCCACGGTGATGTCGTAGGAATCGACCTGGGCAGAAGGACAGGGCTGCTGGCCGATGCACCCCTGAGCCAGACCTCAGAGGAGTTTAGAGCGCTCCGTCCCGAATGGGGCTCTGCCCATTCAGCATCCTGAGCAAGGGGCACTAACACAACGGCGGGTGCATGGAGGTCCTGGGTCCCTGGGAAAGGCATCCTTCTCGCACCAGGCTGGGTGAGAAGCGACCCTGTGAGCCTGGCCCTCTCTTCTGCGTCCCTCCTCCATGTGTTACTGATACAGTTAGAACTGGAGGAGCTGAGTGAGCCACTCCCTTCCCTTCACACAGCTGTGGGCCGGCACCGCCCTGCCGATTACCCGCGTTTAAGCATAGGAGATCGCGACGCCTGAGGCAGCAGACCATTCCTTCCAGCACCTTCCAGAAACAGAACGGGAGGCACCTGGAGTCAGAGGGGCCTCGAACCCGACCCTTTAAACACTGCAAGCTTGAGTTGCGTCAATACTCACTGGGATTCCTCCTCCTCCTCCAGGGCCTGCGAGCAGATGCACCGGCCCAAGCACGCCTACTCACACGCAGCCACCACCAGAGAGGTTCCTTTGCCGAGAATTTCCCCACCAGCAACAGCTTCACCTGTGACCACAAGTCCCCTTCCTTCTCTTTTCTTTTCCCTTTGTCCTTCACTGGTTCCTGCTGCTACCCTCCTGTGATCTTCAGTAAATGTAGCTACTTATTACTTATTCCGAGGTGTATGCTTGGCACTTCTTTCCTGTCCTGCAGAAGAACCTGGGTTCTTTCTGGCACACTCACCTGTAACATCACTCCCCCACCCCAGCCCTTCCTGACCACACCTCACAACACCTTGTTCTTTGTGCAACTTGGTACATACAGGATGGACTCTCCCTGTGTTCTCGGGTCTTTGTTTCCTTTTGAGGCGCCCTGAGCTGTGCACGCCTGGTACTACATCAACCCATATGCTCTTCTGCTAATCATTAGATGAGCTCAGTTCTCAGGCCCTGCAGAGGGAAGGTTTTACCCCCGCTGTGGTTCACTTAGCCAAGATTTTTAAAAACTCTTTTAAGTGACCCAGAGTCACTGTACAAGAATGGCATATGGTGATATTTCCATGCACGTATACGATGTGCAGGGACCAAACCAGGCAATTACATTTCTGTCACCTCATTTACTTTTCTTAGAAGCATTCAAAATCCTCTTAGATATTGTAAAAATACATATTATTAACAAAGGCCACCTTGCTGTGTCGAGCAGAACATCAGCAGCCATCCCTCTCCTCTGCACTTCGGTGCCCACTCTGTAGTCCCCCGTGCCCCTTCCCAGCCTCCAGGGAACCCACTGCGTGGCTTCACACCTGAGCGAGAACACGCAGTTCTTGTCTGTCTGCGTTTGGTCTATTTCACTTCACAGAATGTCCTCTAGGCTCATTCATGTTGCCAGAAATGACAGGGTTCCATTCTTTTCTATGGCAGACTAGACCCCATTATGTCTGTGCATATGTATGTGTCACACTTTTAAAATTCATTCACCTGTCCACAGACATCTCAGTTCATCACAGACCTTTTGCCAGGATTCTTAATGAGCCCCCATGACAATGAACCTCTCAGTTCAATTGGCCACGATGTCCACCGTGTCTGCCCTGCAAGACTGTGTGCTGGGGTGACAGAGCAGGCCTTGAGCTTGTGCAGATGGACACTGGTGATCTGGGACTGTGTCTGGCCTTCCTGTGGCTCAGGCTGGGTGGCAAGGGTCCTCTGCAGCTCTCTGGGGCTCAACAGGGCCAGGGATAGAGGACAGAGGGGGCTCAGAGGCCAGCAGCTGATCTGCCCCAAGTCACAGCCAAACAGGTGCCGAGGACAGACAGACCCATCTCTTGGTAGGTTGAGGCCACCCAGGCCTGGGACCAAGCTGCTTGGCTCCCTGCCCATGGTGGGCTCCTGGCCCCCACCTCCAGGGTGCAGGCAGACTTGGCGGCAGCACCCCAGCTTCCAAGGGGCTGGTGTGCAGCAGGTGAAGGCAGATGGGAGACAGGTGGGCTCAAGCTCTGTGCTGGCCTCAGTGACAGCAGGATCTGTGGGGAGGGCTGGTGTGTTCATCCTCATGTGACTCACTGTCCCCAGCCCTCCCTGTCCCTTCCCGCTGCTAGGAGAACTCTGGGCATCTTCCCAAGAGGACTGGGAAGTTGGGGTTCCTCAGACCTCTGGGCTCTGGACGCACGGAGCAGCTGGCGTGTGGTGGTCATGGCCCAGGCCAGACACTGTGGTCGGAAAGTGGAAGCTGCCCCCCGGCCCTGTGGTCGGAGCTGGGTCCTCGGTTAGGGACAGTCCCGGAGAACAGAGGAGCCAGGCTGGTGCTGGGGTGGCACATCCTGGTCCTTCCTCCAGGTAGGAGCCTCTGTCCCTGCAGCAGGCAGGCAGGTCTCACTGTTGCCTCTGAGAAAGAGCCCTTCTTGTGCAAGACAGCAGGGGCCACCAGAGAGGCCACTGGGACAGCACACCGAGCTGGGCCTGCGGACCGTACACAGGGCCCGGTCTGTCTGCAGGTGCAGCCCATGGAGGAGCTGTGGGCACAGCGTGCTGGGCTGTGAGCCGGGGCCTGGGAGAGGAAGGGCTGTCTCGGGAGGCCACTTCTGAGGTGGGAGAGGAAGGGCCTGGGGGCCAGGCCAGAACCCAGAATGACCGTCAGAGACTTGGGGCTTGCCTGAAGAGCAAGGTAGGGACAACACGGCCCCGGACAATGCTACATCCACAGAAACCTCAGCCTAGGGGACACGGCCCCGGACAATGCTACATCCACAGAAACTTCAGCCTAGGGAAGCAGCACCCCAGCTTCCAAGGGGCTGGTGTGCAGCAGGTGAAGGCAGATGGGAGACAGGTGGGCTCAAGCTCTGTGCTGGCCTCAGTGACAGCAGGATCTGCGGGGAGGGCTGGTGTGTTCATCCTCATGTGACTCACTGTCCCCAGCCCTCCCTGTCCCTTCCCGCTGCTAGGAGAACTCTGGGCATCTTCCCAAGAGGACTGGGAAGTTGGGGTTCCTCAGACCTCTGGGCTCTGGACGCACGGAGCAGCTGGCGTGTGGTGGTCATGGCCCAGGCCAGACACTGTGGTCGGAAAGTGGAAGCTGCCCCCCGGCCCTGTGGTCGGAGCTGGGTCCTCGGTTAGGGACAGTCCCGGAGAACAGAGGAGCCAGGCTGGTGCTGGGGTGGCACATCCTGGTCCTTCCTCCAGGTAGGAGCCTCTGTCCCTGCAGCAGGCAGGCAGGTCTCACTGTTGCCTCTGAGAAAGAGCCCTTCTTGTGCAAGACAGCAGGGGCCACCAGAGAGGCCACTGGGACAGCACACCGAGCTGGGCCTGCGGACCGTACACAGGGCCCGGTCTGTCTGCAGGTGCAGCCCATGGAGGAGCTGTGGGCACAGCGTGCTGGGCTGTGAGCCGGGGCCTGGGAGAGGAAGGGCTGTCTCGGGAGGCCACTTCTGAGGTGGGAGAGGAAGGGCCTGGGGGCCAGGCCAGAACCCAGAATGACCGTCAGAGACTTGGGGCTTGCCTGAAGAGCAAGGTAGGGACAACACGGCCCCGGACAATGCTACATCCACAGAAACCTCAGCCTAGGGAAGAACGGGGGTGGGGGTGGCGAGGGGCACAAGTTAGCCTTGGCTCTGAGTTCCCACCCCAGCTCCAAAGTGACAGCCAGGCCAGGTGCCTCAATGCTTTGGGGGTGTTTCTTTATCTTGTAAGGGAGACAACACCTAGCTGGCAGGACCAGGGAGAAGACGAAGTGTGGGCCTCACTCCCCATGTCAGAGGCTGCTGGGTACAGTGGGAGCCGGTGCCCACCAGCCCGGAGCTCCACCAAGCAGCCAGGGGCACGTGTGGAGGGGGCGCTGGCCGGTGCACCCAAACCATTGCTCAGAGCCCGCAGGGAGTTCCTGTGTGGTGCGGAAGGAGCTGCCCTTCGGGGTGGGAGCACTGAGGGAAGTCAGAGTGTGGTCAGGACCTGAGGGCGGGCAGCCACCACAGCTGCTGCCTGGAGAAGTGGCTTTCCTGGGGCTCCCGGGGGCTGGCAGGTGGGGGTGCCTGGGGCTGAGGCCAGGAAGGCTGGGGTGGGGGGCATGGCACCCTTTCCAAAGCAGCAGGTGAAGGGGTCCTTTCATGGGAAGGAAAAGGGGGCAGCTGTCTGCCTAGGGGTGGTAGCCCTCAAAGAGACCGAGTTGCTTTTCTGAGAGAGGGGACAGCAGGGCACCCCTTTAGCCCTCTGTAGTGCAGTCATAGGAAAATGGGACCCCCCAGTCCCCCTGCAGCACCTCCCGCCCAGGTGAAATCACTGGACTGTCTTCAGGGCCTCCATCTGCCATGGATGTCTCCCCGGGGCAGCGTCAGACTGCGGGCTGGTTCTGTCTGGCCCAGCCTCAGGGCCGGAGGTGACAGCCAGGACCCAATGTGGGAAGTCTTAGGGACAGAGTCGGACCTGCGGCCCCGATGGCCCAGGACAGAGGAAAGACTTCTCCAGGAAGATGCAGAGGCGTGGAGGCCACCGGGGTGCTGGCCCTGCCCTCTCTGGCCTCGGCGAGGCCAGGTCACTAGGCTGATGACGTATATGTCCTGTGCGTGCTGTGACATGGAATTCTGTGTGGAGGATGAGACACCTAGAGCAATAGCTCACGTCGGGTGCTCAATGAACACTCAACCCACTTGACAGAGAGAAACTGAGGCCCAGAAAGGTGACAATTCCCCCTCCGAGACTAGAACCTGCACCTGCGAGAGGTCTCCCACCCCCGTCCTCGTGAGCCCTTCTTCAGAGTGGCAGAGTGAGAGGGCGGCCGCTCCTGGGGCCAGTCAGATTCAGGGGTGGAGCCGGGGCGGAGGCAAGAGAGGAGGCTGGGGGCACTTCGGGTGCAGGAGCCGTGGGAAGAGGAAGGCCCGGCACAGGGTCCCGGGACTGTGGTGGGCAGTTTGGCAGGTGCAACGCCGGAGAGACGGGAGCCCGGCTGTCACCAGCCTCGGGTTAGGAAGCGCCAGAGTCACCATGCTGGTTGTGTTCAACCCTGCCCTGGGTTGTGGGCCCAAAGCTCTGGGATTCAGTCATACATGGTGCTGTGGGACAAGGGACATCATGGGGCAATGTCATCACTGTGGGAACATCACAGTGAACACAGCGCGAGCCCAGACGGTGTGGCTACCTGCTGTCCTGGTCACACGTGGAGCAGGAAGCTGCTGTGCCGAGCACTGAAGGCGGGTCCTTGTGGATCAAAGCAGGTCTGAACAGGCACAGTGACCACACAGGGAGACAGGAGTTCTCTGCTCACCGACCCCTGCAGGGCCACCGTCATGTGTGCTACCTGCGGCTGTGTGGTGCGTGACTGCATCTCAGCAAAGTGCTGGTTGACCCCTCTCATCCGACATTTCTATCGCATCTTAAGGAAGGGCATTCCTTCATGCGTGGGTCTCTGCCCAGGGACAGGGAGAGGGGACCAGGATGGGAGGGGGGTGGGGCGAGGACACAGAGCAAGCCTGGGGACCACTAGGAAGAAGAATTTACTCTCCACACACACATTCTTCCCGAGAAGGAGATATTCTAGAATTCATCCTTCAGGAATGTAAGAGTATTTACTGGATATACGTAAGAAGGATTATCATTGTAAGACTAACTCATACTTCTTGAATATGCTCGAGAATCATATATTAAGTGTCCCTCCCTCCCTTCTTCATGCCAGGATGGAGTAAGGGCCTTGCACGGGTTGGGCACAGCTCTTCTGCCAAGCCTCATTCCCAGCCCTCCTTGAGCTTTCTTCATAGCACCATCTTGGTGTGTAATGGGCTCCCCAGAAACCTCCCGACCCCTTAGTCCTCCCATCTGACTGGGGCTACTTTACAGATTAAGGAACAAGGCAATTGGTCAAATGTGTCTGGCTCGGGTGGCCAATAGGAACAGATGACTGTGTGTGGGACCTGGGTCCTCCTGAGGGGGGCAGGAACCAGCAACCTCGTGCAGTTTACAGGAGTCTTTGAGGACTCCATCCCCAGCCTGACAGGACCCAGATGAGACTAAAAGCCTCGGTTTGTTGTCAAAGAAAGAAAGAAAGAAAACCACCGATTTGTGCACTGGGGGAGGGAGACGTTGGCTGCCCAGCCTCAAAGGATGAAAGGCGGGTGAAAATCACCTTCGAGGCTTTTACTCTGCTGTGCTGAGTGGAAGCAGTAACTCTCCCAGGCAGGAAGCAAAGCTTTATCTCCTCGCCAGCGCTTCCTCCAAGCTGCACTCAGCCCAGCCCAAGTGGACCGCAGACGCAATGTCCGAAGAAGGGGAAGTAGTTCTGGGCTGTGCAAGACCAGCCCGTGGGGCAACTTTGCACCAACAGTAACTTTTCTCAAAAGCTCATTTTTCAAAGGCCTTTCCCACCCAGCGGGTCCCCCCTACAGGGCACTGGAGCCCTCCAGACCAGCCCAAGGGAAATGTGACATGCAAATCTCCCCAGGAATTTGCCTCTGGGATCTCAGTGAGGGGTTCAACCACAAGGTCATTGGAATGTCTCCTCAGGGTGGGGGGACAGAGATGGAATACTGCAGAACAGAGGCCACCTTTCACCCAGCAACCCGCGATGGACACCCCGTCCCTCCTGGCCTCCTGCAGGACTGTCCTGGGGTTCCGGAGCTGCACACTGCCCGCCTGTGCCTCTAGAGCCTCGCGGTGGAAGAGAACAGGGCCCAGGGCCTCTCTTAGAAAGGGGAAGTCGCCTGTCCTGTCCTCCTCTCCCAGGTACTGGGAAACCATGAAAAAATGGACATAATGAAGGTGTCTATTTGGAGCTGGCAGATGGCATCATCCTCCCCAACAGGTGACACGTTACTCCGGGGCTCCACGGTCCTCAGGTCAGCTCCTTAACCCGGGAGACCCACTGACACAAGGTCATGGCTGTCCTCTTCCCGAAGGGCACGGAAGCCACCTGAACAGCCCTCCGCGTGTGGCTACGTCCCAGGTCAGGGGACAGCCAGCTTCAGGCTGCTGCGGGGCGGGCCCAAGCCCCCAGGAGTCTGGATCCAAGCAGGAGGCCATTATGTCCTCACTGCAGGCTCTGAGGACCGAAACACACTTCACGGATTTTATCTGAGAAAGTCAGCTGAGACACACAATTGCCAGCTGCATGGGTCACCAATAGTGACTTCTAAGAAGTTTCACGTGGGCTCACTAATAATGACCTGCGCAGCGAGAAGGCAGCTGGGTAAAGTCTGTCGTCCTGGTCCTCCTAGTCTGACTTTGAAGCTGGGCGCCGTGGAAGGGACCGGACGCTCCCCGAGCATCTTCGTGCCCTGGACATCGCCCTCGTCGGCGCGCCAGGGGCTGGGAGAGCTGCTGAACACCGTGCTGGCCCGCGCTCTGGAGCAAGCCGGGCTGGGACCTGCGCCCTCGGCCTCGGGAGCAGCTGCTGCCCCCACCCCAGCCGGGCACCGCGGCCCAGAGGGGCAGGAAGCTGGGCGGCCCGGCTCCGACGCCCTGCTCTGCTCTCCTCCTCCCCTGGCGCCTTCTGCGAGGAGGCGCTCAGCACTCACCCCCACCCCGGGCTCTCTGCCTGGGTTTGCACGTCCCTCCCTTTGAAGTCCGCTGGGGCCTGTCCTGACAGGCAGCGAGACATCGGCCACTCCAGCCACCGGAGGGGACTGCGCTCCCCCTCGCCTCGCGGCCAGGCTGAAGCCCACCGTCGGTCCCACAGTGGGTAAACTGAGGCCGGGTGGAACGGGGCCGCGCGCCGCCTCGCCCCGACCCCCGCGCTGTTGGCGCGCCCAGCCGGCCCGGCGGAGGAGTCACCCCGCGTCCCCGCTCACCGCGCCGCGCTCGAAGTCGTTGTAGAAGGCCTTGTCCAGCAGGTGCTTCTCGCTGCAGCCCGCCGAGCCCACGAGGCTCAGGTAGATGTAGTCGTCGGTGCCGGCGAACCACTGGCTGCCGGTGGCCACGGTCACCGTGTAGGACGGCATGGCGGGAGCCGGCAGCAGGGCGACGTCCCGGCACCTGCCCGCCGGCCGAGACCCTCGCACAAGGCCCGCCCGGGCCCCGCCCCGCCGCAGACCAC
>QZML01001531.1:32806-47995 GCA_016801275.1 Hystrix brachyura | reverse complement strand
CTCCCCCACCGACTCCCTGTCCCGGGCCCCGCCCTGCCGGCGCCCCGGACTCCGGGCGTCCCCGTCCTAGCGGCCCCAGGACCGACCGGGCCACCCCGCCGCCGTCCCCGCCTGCCTTCTTACAGCGCATCTACTCTACCCTTCTGCCCTGCACCTGCCTGCCTCAGCCTCCCCGAGACCCGCTCCCGTGGGGCCCCTGGAGGATCAGCGCGGGACCGCTGCCCACGCGGGGCCTGCGAGCGGCGCACCGGGAGGGGACCGCGCCCGGGGACTCGGGGGCTCCTGCAGGGGACCCCACCGCACCCGCCCCCGGCTGCCGCGTTCCCGCCGCCAGCTTCCGGGCCGGGGTGGCGGAAGGGGAGGAGGCCGGGCGTGGGGTTCTGGTTCGGTTGGGGTGCAGGTCGGGTCGGGTTCGCCCGCGCAGGACGCCGGGAGGGGCGACCCCACGCGGGCCACAGCGCCCCAGCCCGGGAGCGGGCGGCCTGGCGCGGGGCGGACCTGAGCTCCGGTTCGGCGCCGGTCCCCTGGTGTCGGCGTGGGCACTGAGGGTCACTGCGCGGGGCTGGCCGCAGACACTCACTCCGTGAGGCGCGGATGTCGGCGGTCACCGGCAGAGGCCAAGGCGAGCAGCCTATTTCGGGGTCCTCCCACCGCTATGGGGAAAGACGGGCTGGGCAGGAGGCCGGTGTCCATCCGGATGGGGCGAGGTGCATCTGGGTGTGAGGTCCTGGAGCTGCAGGTGGGGCAGGTCAGGGCCTGGAGGTGGGCACAGGGAGGTAGCAGGGGTGCAGGGAAGACGGATTGGGGTGCAGGGCTGGGGTGCAGGGGTGCCTGCCACCCAACCCCGCTGGGCCCCCTGCTCCTGGCAACTCAGACCCTGGTGATGGGTATCTGTGCAGTTGCCCTTGAAGTCCAAGAATTAATTGGCTTTTCTTTTTTTAATACTGTACAGTAGTATTTCTGACAAAGGTATGAACTAGCGTTTTGGAAAATGTAGAAAATACAGGTTTGATACAAACAAAATACATCACACATAGAAAAAGCATCATGTTTTGCACCATTAAGAGTACATTTTATTTGCAATTTCGTGTCATATTTCCATTTTCCTTAACCTCACAATTTACATTTTCCTATATAATTTCATTTAGCATATTTTAACTGCAGAATGTTCGAGTATATAGACAGGTCACTGTCGCCTCAATTAGTCCATGACTATTGGACTTCTGGGTTATTTTTCCTCGTAAATAATTCTGTGCATAGTTTGTACATGAAACATTTAAAGTTTTTCTTAGGATAGGAACCTGGAAGTGATGTATGAACATTTTGAGACTTTTGTGACTTGTGAAGCTGCAGGGACTGAACTGACACTCATGGACTGTTCGTTTCATGAAGACTTTGCCACCACGAGATCATTTCTTGTCTCCCTGTCTCTGCCCTAGTTCAGGCTTCTGCATCTCCCGTACGGGTTATAACGGCATTTTCCTACCCCATTCCTCCACCTATAGGCAGAGCGGATCAGCTCACTGCCTTACTTGAGGAGAATCAGTACTTCCTTTTTCACAGCTTTTAGGAGTTGTGATTGGCAGCATGCCATGCAGTTCACCCATTTAAAGTGTCAATTCAATGAGCGGTTCTAAGAGGGAACCTTATAGCGGCAAATGCTCACGTTAAAAGAATAGAGCTATGCCAAATAACCTAATATAGTAAAAGTAAGAAATTTTAAACAGCAAAGGGGAAATGAATGAAATTGAGACAAAAAATAGTATAGTCAGTGGACCTCAGAGTTGGTTCTTTGACAAAATAAACGAGATTGGTAAACTCTTAGCCAAACTAATGCAATTAGAAATAAAAAGGTGAAATCACAATGGACACTACCAAAATCCAGAGGATTATAAGAAACCATTTTGAAGACTTATATCCCAATAAATTTCAGAGTCTAGAAAAATGGAGAAATTCCTAGACACATATGAATTACCAAAATTCTACCAAAAAGATATAAAAACTCTGACTAGACCAGTAACAGGTGGTGAAGTAGAGGCAGTAAGAGAAGCTCTACCAACCATGAAAAGCCCAGGACCCAGTGGATGCTCCAGAGTTCTACCAGAACTGCAGGGAAGACCTGGCACCAATACTCTTCCAACTCTTTCATCCACTTGGAAGAAGCACAGCTGAATTCATTCCTGGAAGCTAGCATTTCCCTGACACCAAAACTGGATGAGGATTTAATAAAAAAGAGGAAACTACAGGCTATTTCTTAAGGAACATAGTTGCAAAAATCCTCAACAAGATACTAGTAAACAGAATGCAACAAATCATTAAAAAGTCGTATATCATGACTAAGTCAGCATCATCCCAGGAATGCAAGGATGGTTCAGCGTGTGTAAACCAATAAATGTAATTCATCACATAAACAGTAGCAAAGCCAAAATCACATGATCATCTCAATAGGTGCAGAAAAAGCCTTTGACGACATTCCACGTCCATTCATTAAAAAAACCCTGATGAAAACAGGTACAGAAGGACCTTATCTCAATCTGATAAACCCATTTATGACAAACCCACTGCCAACATAATATTAAATGAGGAAAACCTGAAAGGATTTCCTCTAGAATCAGGAACAAGACAGGTGTGTGTACTTTCACCACTCCTCTTCAATATAGTGTTCAAAACTTCAGTGAGAGCTTTCAAGCAAGAGAAAGAAAGAAAAGAAACATATATAGGAAAGGAAGAAGCCAAGCTATCATTGTTCACACATGACATGATTCTTGACATGAAAGACCGAAAAAACTCCAGCAGAAGACTCTTAGAACTAATAAATGCAGCCAAGTAGCGTAATACAAAGTCAACACACAAAAACAAGCAGTATTTCTGTACACCAACAACGACTCCACTGAGAAAGAAACTAGGAAAACAATCCTATTCACAAAAGTTTGAAAAGATTAAATACCTAGGAATCAACCTAAATAAGGAAGTGAAAGACCTCTATGACGAAAAGTATAATAAAAGAAGTTGAAGAGGATGTTAGAAAATGGAAAGATATCCCCTGCTCCTTGTGTTTTTGTCCCCCCTTTACTACTTCCCTTTGTGTGGGGTAAATAACTTTTAGTGTCACATTTAAATTCCTTAAATCGTTTTTGCTTCTGCTCTATTGTGTGATATTTTCTTAGTGGATGCAGTAAGACTTACAACATATTTTTGAATGTATCAGAATCTACCTCGGGTTTATTATAACTTAATTAATTCTGCTCAGATATAAAATGCTATCCAAATACAGGTCTACCCTCTTTCACTCTTTTTTTTTTTGGTCCTATTACTGTTCAATTGTACATGTACAGAACCTGACAATAGATTGTCACTCTTATTACCTTATTCAGTTTTATACCTTTTAAAGAAGCCAAGAGAAAAAATATGCCTGTAGGGTTTATTATTTTAAGCTTCTCCTGTGTCATCCCTTCTGTCTCGATTTCCTCAGTGGGTGGGAGTTTTGCTCCTTCGTGCTCTCACTCAGGGCTTGCTATGTCCTGTGTCTGATAGCACCAACAGCACAATCGTGTGATCTTGTCGTGTATAATTGCTTGTTAAGTCAGTTAAGTGAAGGGAGGAGAAAAATAGGCAGATTGCTGGCTTTCAGAATTATCCACAGAATTACCTTTGCAGCTTTGTTGTTTGCTGAGATGGACTCGCGTTACTCTCCAACATACCTGCTTTCAGCCTGAAGAACTCCCACTAGCATTTCTTTTAAGGTGAGGCTACTAGCAATAAACTGTCTAATTCTTATTATCTGACAATATAGTTCATCTTTGAAAGACAGTTTTGCTGGATATAAAGTTCCTTTTTTATTGTGATAAAATGTACAGAATGTTAAGTTATATACGTTGGTGTGACATTAAGTTCATCCTTTTTTCTCTTTTCATTTTGTGTCTCTAGCATGTTTGGTTAGCATGTTTCTAGCACGTTTGGACAGGGAAGAAATTACAGGGACAGCAGCAGGGCAGCAGTGAGGGATGGCAAGGGACCAGCTCCGCAGCAGGGGTGGCGCGTGTGGGGGAATGGAGCAACGCTGGCCTGGGCCTCTGGTCCTCCACGGACAGCAGCCCACAGACGCCAGCTGCTGGCCAGCCACTCCCCAGTCCTGAGGTGAGCTCACTGTTTTGCGCACCTGAGCCCGGGTCGCCTGGCTGCAGCCTCTTTGAGCAGGGCCACGAAGTGCATTGCCCACTGGGCCTTCCACTGTTCCCATGCGTTTGGAGGGAAGTCTAAACTGGCCGTTGTAGAACACCCTTGACAGCCAAGTCCACGGCAAAGAGGGACTTGACTTAATTGCTCCTTCAGGGTCCACTTAGAGTAACGGCTGCGAGTATCTCTCCCAAGTGTCTCCCACAGGCAAGGACACATTTCGCTAAATGAGTCAAAAATACCTGCCAGATCAGCTTGTTAAAATCAGGAAGGAAATTTTGTCCACCTAGACCGATCTTGGTGGGGGCAGCACACTTGGTGGCACTGAGTTCTCGGCCTCACGCGTGGCTGACAGAGAGGAAGGCCACGCATAGCACATGGTGGCCCACAGAGGTTTGATGACTTCCCTAAGGTGACTTTGCCTGTTCTGGAGGCGCCTTCCCTCAGGCAACGCAGTGAGGCAAAGGAGCTCAAAACTGCTGGATTAGTTCAGTGAATACAGCAGTAATATTTGATTATTTCTCCCTGGCTGTTATTACTGTTTAATCGGCAAATGAAACGGTGGAGGAAATAGGATACCCAAACTGGCGAGAGTTTAGGACTTGCCTTCCCAATCTCAACCTTAAAAATAATTATATCAGCTCTTGATCCATATTTCTTTTCCTTAACATTTGAAAGGGTTCGGTCTAGGGAAAGAACTGACAAATTACACAGCAAAGAATTTTGGGTGGAGCCCTGAGCCTGGGGGCCGGGCAGGAGCTTTGTCACTAATACCGGGTGAGACTTTGGGATGCACTTTGCTTTCCTAATCACTAGGCCAGACAAAGGCATCTTCAAACTGGCTTTTGGGCTTACAGCTGAATGTGTGAAATTTTGGCATATTCTGATTTTTAGTTTTCTCTTCTTGAAATATGTTTGCAATAGGAATATCTACCTTCGTATGTAATAGGAGGGCACTGGACTGATTATACGGTGCCAGTGAAAAATCTTGAATCCCTTTAGAGATAAAAATAGCAGAAGCAGTCAAGTTCTCTTTTATTAAATAAGTACCTTAAAACAGTAATAATTTTTCCTATGTGAAGCTATGAGCAGCACACTGGGACTAAGGTAAAATTTCACCCACAGCAAGTCGTAGTCCCTGTAAGATTCAATCCATCTTTAGGAAAACTCGGTGAAAATGCTTTGTAAGTTCAGGGATTTTAAAGGTGCCGACTGTTTTTCTAAACGGCTGGAAATGGTGCATTTTTATTTTCCTGGAAGCCTGAGCACCAAAGGGGTAGGTAAGTGTGGACAGCAAGCTCTGTTTAATATGAGGTCACCTTGTAGGAGGTGAGCCGTTGTACCCCCGTCTGGAGCAGGACTTCAACTTGGGGGCTGTCAGCTGAAACCATGTTCCCTCCCTTCCCATCCCTGGTAGTAATCTTACGCTGCGTGATGAGAGGTACAGCCAGTGCTGGGCCACCCAGGGAGCACCCAGGGGAGAGCACCTTTTGTTATTTCCAGAAGGACAAACAGCTGTGTGGGTTCAGCGGAATCAAGGCCATTCTAGTGGCAGACTGACTGTGTCCCTGCTTCTTTGACCAGTGATGGGGAGACGGCCCAGCTGCCTGGAATCACAGCCAGTGGGCAATTATTCAAGGGTCATTTGTCCCCAGGCGCAGAGCTGTCTGTGGAAACCCTCCTGTGCGTGGCACCTGTCCAGACCCCCAGGTGTGTAGCAGAGGTCTTCCTCCTACCTCACGGAATCAAGAGAGAGACACGGTTAAATTCCCCACATCGCAGGGTCCCTGGTGCCCAGCGTGTGACAGACCTGGCCACTGCTGACCTGTAAGTGTTGGGGACCAATGTGACTGTCTCCTCAGGGGGCAGCCGCAGCGGCAGGGTGGCTCTGGGGTTTCTGAATGATGAGCCGGTGTGGACCACAGTGGCTGGGGCGTCAGGGTCCTAAAGTCCTGGGGGGCGTTGTAGGAAGTGCAGAAACTGCACCAGACTGTCCAGGGCAAAGCAGCTCTGCTCCGTGTTGCCTCACCCAGCTGCCCAGCCCTCCAGGGGTCCCTGCAGACAGACAGGGGTCACCTGGCTGTGGCGAGGAGCAAGTGAACTGACACTTCTCCAGATCCCCGACGCAGACTGAGCAGTAGTAACTGTGGAGTCTTTTGCCCCAGATGGAAGTGAAGGCAGCTAAAGCACACCGTGGTCACCTTATTTACCACCGTGATGGCGCTGCCTGGTCCTTCTGCGGGAGGACACGGGGCCTGGGGCGCTGGGTCCCGCTGTGTGCATCTGCCCTGCTGTTCTGGGTCCCGGCTGTTCTGTGCTCTTCTTTGAAGAACACTCCTTACCATGCAGGAGTTATGTGACTGGATTAGTCAGTGATGTTTGGCCATTTCGTGTAAGCCTTTTAATGCTTCAGTGGTGAATCTATTTTTTGAGGTTTGACAGAATACTGAACTCTTCCTTAAATGTGAACAGCTTCTTAATTTTTCTAACCAACAGAGTTGTAAAGAAGGAGAAAGCAAATGTGGGTCGTGCCGATCTGATCTTTGACAGCACACGATGTGGGCTGTCCTCTTAGAAGTGCTGGAAGTCCTGCCACCGTCCATGCGACGCTGCTCTGCAGCAGCACCTCATCTTACACCGTGGGAGCCAGGCACAGGGCTGGGCTGAGGAGGCTGTCTGGAGATGAATGGGCTGGGGTCCGCAGGTGGGGAAGGTCACCGAGCAGTCGGTACCAAGTCCCAGGAGAACCATCTGCCCAGACCTCGAGGGAACCCAGGAGGGTGGTCCCTTCTCCCCAGGAGAAGGAGGCCATTCCCGGCCGAGGGGGTGTGAGAACACAGCCGTGATGGCCCCATGGCCATGCAGCTGGGAGAGCCGGGCAAGGCTGCAGCATTGGTCTGAGGCCTTGCAGCGAGGCCGGGAGGAGGCAGCTCCAGCAGGAGACCCGGAGCGCTGGCTGTCAGCAGTAGAAGGAGACTTACATGTGACACCTGCCTTTCAGGAACTAGGTCATTGGATAGAAAAACCGGGAGACACAGATGAGCCAAAGCAAGAAAAATCGATCACACCACCCCATGGCTCAGACTGTAGTACCGCTCACTGGTTCTTCTTTTTTCTTTTCTTTGGTGCTGGAGATCAAACTCAGGGCCTTGTGCTTGCTAGGCAAGCACTCTAACCACTGAGCTAAATCCCCAGCCAACCAGTTATTTTTCTTACAAAACATATGCAAGATTCTTTTTCCTTTAAACCCCAAGAGAGGTCGTATTGTGCACGTTACCTTCGATTCTTCTTATTCTACTTAAAAAGCTACCAGTGAGATACTTTGAGCGTACCACTTTCATAACTATGTAGCATTCTGTTTTACCAATATGTATTAGAAATTCACTGTGCACATACAGGTTGCTTGTGGATTTTCAGTCTTAAATGGTGTGGCTCTGGCAACTTGAAGATGCTTCTAGAATGCAGAGTTCTGCCTCAGTGGGAGCTGGCGTTTAAAAGTCCCTCATTGTTGTGTTTGAGTGGCCTCCCAGCACTGCCTCCATGCCCTGGCTTCATCCGGAGGTGGATGATGGGCTGTGGGTCATGAATTTGCTTTGCATTTCGTTGACTGAGGTTGAATGAAGCTTCTCGAGTTTCACTGGCTACTTGTGTTTACTTTTAGGAACTGAAAGTTCCTGCCGTTTGCTTCTATGATACTGGTGTCTTCACTTAGTTTGTGCATCGTGGTGCATCGGCACGATATTCTCCTCGCCATGTGTCAGGGATGAGGGAAGCATGGCAGCAGTCTTCTTTAAGACCCCACCTCTCTCTCTAGCCCCAAATCATGTGATGCCGCAAAGGTGGAGATATGCCAGATGGTCCCTGAGACGGGGCACCGCCCACAGACATGAGTAACCAGACGCTGGTGACAGAGTTCATCCTGCAGGGCTTCTTGGAGCAGGCAGAGTACAAGGGGCTCCTATTCGGCTGTTTCCTCTTCCTCTACGCAGTGGCCCTCACTGGGAACGTCCTCATCATCTTGGCCATCGCCCTCAAGCCCGGGCTCCACACCCCCATGTACTTCTTCCTGTTCAACCTGGCTGCTATGGATATCATCTGCACCTTGTCCATCATGCCTAAGGCCCTGCAGGGTCTGGTGTCTGAGCGGACTGCCATCTCCTATGGCGGCTGCATGGCCCAGCTCTACTTCCTCACGTGGGCTGCGTCCTCAGAGCTGCTCCTCCTCACAGTCATGGCCTATGACCGTTATGCTGCCATCTGTCACCCGCTGTACTATGGCACCATGATGAGCAAGGCGTTCTGCAGCCTGCTGGCCGCTGGCGTGTGGACGCTCTGCGCCTTCAACACGGCCGTCCACATGGGGCTGATGCTGCGCTTGGATTTCTGTGGCCCCAATGTCATCACCCACTTCTTCTGTGAGGTGCCCCCTCTGTTGCTCCTCTCCTGCAGCTCCACCTACGTGAACAGCGTCATGATTGTCCTGGCGGATGCCTTCTATGGCATCCTGAACTTCTTGATGACCATCGTGTCCTACGGCTTCATCATCTGCAGCATCCTGAAGATGCGGACTGCAGAGGGGAAGCAGAAAGCCTTCTCCACCTGCTCCTCCCACCTCATCGTGGTGTGCATGTACTACACTGCTGTCTTCTATGCCTATATCAGTCCCGTCTCCAGCTACGACGCAGAGAAGAGCAAGCTGGCCGGGGTGCTGTACACCATGTTGAGCCCCACCCTGAACCCCATTATCTATACTTTGAGAAACAAAGAGGTCAAAGCAGCCCTCAGGAAGCTCTGCCCCTTCTGCTGAAATTAATCTGTATGCTTCCCAGGGGCAGGGATCGACCTTCCTGGGGGTCTGATGAACCAGGTTTGGCTCGAAGTTCGGTGAGCCCACCTTTTGCACGGCAGAGGAGCATCAGCAGGGACGAGCTCAGGCTGCTGGTGCCCGGGCCTGGTCGGCGGAGGACGGCGGCTGGGTGTGAGTCTGCGGGGCTCCCAGACATGGGTCCCGCGGGCTGCCCCTGGGTGAGGCTGCGCTTACTGGCAGGGAAGCAAAGCTCTCCAGGGGAGAAAAGCGTCCCTGTGGTGCAGCCTTACAGCTGTGGGAAACGGTTTTCCCTTCCTTTTGGACATACAATGTTCAGGATGTAAATCCCCGAATCACACCTAGAATTTAGGTGTGTGTGCCTGAAAAGAGTGGGGCGGGAAGCACAGACCCCACAGCACATGGGGGACATTAGGGTGAAGAGCTGCAGGGTGACCACTGCCCCTAAGAAGCCTGCTACCCCTCTACCTTGCCTCGGCCTTCCCCTTGCAGCCCCTTTGACTCAAAAATGGCTTCCGACTGTGATGCGAATGGTTGTTGCTGCGTTCCCCTTGTCTTCTCGCCAGCACTCAGGTGAAACTGGCTTTTAGGCTCTGCGCTTTGACTAGAAATTCCACCTTTGATACCTGATGTGTGTGTCTAGGAAGGCACCTGGGAAGTGCCCGAGACTTCTCAGCGCTCCCTGACTTTGTACTCAGGTCCTGAGGATCTGCCCTTCCTCTGTGGCCTGTAGTGGGGGCAATGATGGGACTCAACTGTAATAAGTCACGCAATGGCACCGGGAGAAGCCATTGCTGCTACATAGAATGGACAGACGGTGCTGCGGTGCCCAGTGACGACGGGTTGGGCATGTGCTCCAGGCTGTTGGAAAACTCTCCTGGAGAATCCGCTCTGATCCATAGAAGCGAGATAGGAATGTTAGCTGTATCTTTGTGATTGAATAAAAACGCATATTGTTTGTGGTTCCTGACAGAAGCTGAGAGTAGAGTTTGATATTTGATTTAGAAACAATGAGTTGTGTTTGACTTTTATTTAGATTCTCCCGATCTGTCCTCAAAAGCACATTGATTTGGGGCATAAAATTGAATAATTTGATAAACTGCAGCTGACCGGGACTCTGGCTCATGGATTGTTACGGACCAGGTCTAATCCTTCCAGATAGAATTCTGACCCCCAAAGAACGTGCTGCTGCCCTCGGTGTTCTCGAAGTCTGTGCAATAAACATGTCCTGAAGACCACCACCCAGGACTCCATGTGATCACTAACAGATTTGAGCATGCCTTGCAGACTGTTTATCGAGTGAGTGTTCATCTTGGTTTCTTATATTGTTTGCATTTTCTACATTTTAAAAGGAATTAGAAAGTTTGAAAGTACTTAAGTATTGAGAGTTTCAGATAGTGCTAACAAACACAAGTATGACAAAAAAGGAGTATGAAACTCCATCTATATTCTTAGACAGCAAGAGGCCCAGCTGAACGGACCCCAGCACCCACGCTGCCCGACAGGCCAGGGAAGGTGTGAAAAGTGCTGTGCGTTGGGTGGAGTGATAGTGGTAGTGTGGATGCTCGGAGAGGGTGTGGATTTGGAGAGAGAGAGCCCTGGATTGGGGTCGGCTTCGGACTCTTTTGGAGGCACTCAACCCTTGTGAGCCCTCATTTCCTTCTGAATGTACTGAGGACGTTAAATCAAGCTGGAGATGCAGCTGAGATGAAAGAGACAACGGAGAAAAATGACATCAAGTGCTGTGTGAGATCAGGACGCCCTCTTGGGAGTTGCTGAGGGCAGGATGGTAGAAGAGGCCCGGAAGTCACAGCCTCAGCCTTTGCCTGGCCCAGGTGTGTCCAGGGCGCATAAGGGAGCTAAGTGTGGGTGGGGGCCCACTGTGGGAGCTAGGGCAGCCGTGAACACAGCTCTCCAAAAACGACCCAGGGGAGGAGCGATGGGGCGGGTGGATAAGAAACCGGTGCAGTGGTTGCTGATGTAGACTGGAGACGTGTATACTCAGGAGTCGTCTAGCAACAAGGGAGGCCAGCTCCGTCAGGAGAGGTCGATGGGCAGCCCTGACAGTGGGGTCCCTAGCCTTCCCCGTGCTCTGAAGCCTCCTGCTCCTCAGAGCCCACCTTCTTTCAAGACCCATGGATTTCCCTGCTCTCTAAATGTAATTGTTCCATTTTGGCCTTCAGAATGCTCCTTCACATCCTGTCTCAGTGGCTCCCCTGTCTGGGGCCCTGCCCACCTTCTTGTATTTTGGGGTCCACCGTGAGCCACAGCTCCACCATACACAGCTGTGTGGGTGCAGACAGGGCACCGTCCCTGTGGGAACACCATCTTGCTTGGGTTTGCCTGTGCAAGGATGCACGCAGCATTTTACCACCTGACCTAATAACTCAGACTCTGCTCTGGGTTCCCCATGCAGATCCTCTCGTGGGAACTTTGCCTCAATTTCCCCTCAGCTGAGGCAGAGGAGCCACTCTTGTGTCCCCTCAAGTTCACCTCTCAGGCTTGATCCTGAGACTCCTGACCCACAGACGGCATCCTGCAGGCTGCACTCTGTGACCTGCTGCCTGTGACTTCCCAGGACGATGTCCTCTGGAGCCACAGTGCTGCAGCCCCCTTCGCCCACATCCCTGCACTCTGTCTTCGGTGACGCCTGGCAGTGAGGACATCACATCCTCCCCGAAGGACTCCCAACTCCCCAATTTGAGCTCTGTGCTTTGGGTGCACCCGACTCAGGCAGACGTCTCCGTGGTAGAAACCGGACCGGTGTGCAGCCCAGCAGCTCTACAGCGAGGACTCAGGCTGTGGAGACAGGATCTGGTGTGGAGGGAACTCACCTCTGTGACAGTGTGGCACAAGGAGGAGCCCGGGCTGTGAAGGCAGCGTGCCCTTGTGTGGGCTTCACAGGAGGCCTGTCGTGGCTGGTCTTGCTCTGTCCTCGTGGTGAGCAAGGCTGTTGTCTTTGGCACCAGACTCCCAGGCCTCTGAGTCTGACATGCGAGCCGAGCATCTGGTGTGTGCCCACAGCCATCTTTCCCTGTGCACACTTGTGCTCAGAAGACAGAGGCCCACCAGTAGACACCAGGACAGAATTATAATGATTACGAAGGGCAGATGTGACCAGGTAGCTCTGTCGACTGCGCCTTGCAGGATGCCGCTGTTACTTAAGTTTTCTGTCTTGCTGAACCCAGAGCCCAAATTCCCCGTGGCCTCCACCCAGCTTCCTGGGTGCTCCTCAGCCCCAGCAGAGCTTCTGTGTCCTCTGCCTGCCCCTTCCTGTTCCCTCTGGCCCTACTCCAGGGGTGTGTGGGCGCGAGTTCCTTGGGCAGCACCACACTCATTAGTAACCTGCTCTCTTCCCAAACCCGGCTCTGGTACTTGGACGGGGATGTTGGAAACCCTCTTCCTCCTCTGCAGCTGGTTGGGGGCCTGAGACCCGGGAGGGGCTGCCTTCCACAGTGACCTCTTTGCGTCACCTCGGCGTCTCCCCTGTCCCCCTACAGTCCTCACGCACTCTCTACCCAGTTCCCTGCACCGGCTCCACTGTTACCCTACACGGTGGGGATCACACCCTGATCCACCTGTTTCTCCTCACACGTGACACTGGCCTGTATTTGTGCCTGCCAACGCTCATTCTGTCCCAGAGCCAGAGACCCTTATGCTGAGTGTGAGGACCGTGGGCAGTGTCTCCTGTGAGATCAAAAGGCGACCTCAGGCTGTGTCTCTCAGATGCCCTGCACCCCTCTCCAGAGGTCTGCACCCTCTTCCTTGCAGGGCTGGGCTGTAGGGGCGCCTGGATGCTCCAGCAGGCACCCTCTCCTGGCCGACCCGCTTGCATCACTTGCCCCCTTATCCTCTCAAGGGTGAATGACCACTGCTGCCTCTTCCTGCCACATCCACCGCCAGGAGCGCGGGGAGCAACCTTCATCCCTCTCTTAGTCAGGGAGGCGATGATGGTCTGGAGATCTAGCCATTGTGTGAAAGCCCTCTTCGGGCCTTTCTCAAGGTCCTGGGGACCCGTGATGCTCACTCACATCTGCCCCTCCTGGGGCATCACAGGGCCCCGAAGGTGGGCCAGCAGGCCAGCTCCCTTGGATCTGGGGTCCAGTGACACCGTGTCCATGGTCTCCATCAGACTGGTCACAGGCAGGGGAACCTCACCCTCACGTTGCTAGAGGCAAGTTTTAGCTTTGAGAGGACTTGGACATTACATTGCAGAGTGACTAGAGAAAGTGAAAGTGAGAGGCTGCCACTGGGATTAAAACACGTCATGAAATGCACATGATTTACTCCTGAGAATACGGCTATTTGGTCCGGATGAACTGGAGGGGTATCTCAGCTCCACTGTCACTGTAGAATTTCTTCCTTCCTGCTTCTTCTGCCCTCATCAAGCCCCACCATCTAGGTGGAAAGACAAGTGAATAGGGAAATAAAGTGCCACGATGGGGAGCACCTCCAGCAAGGGAACCCCGCCTGCTCTGGGGTCAAAGAGGACCCCCTGTGACAAGTTGTGAAGCTGAGATGTAAAAGGTCAGTAGGAGTCAGATTGGAGGGTGGTGGAGCAAGGGGAAGGTATTCCAGGGCTAGCGACCACTGGAAAGAGCCCGTGGCAGAGCAGGTGTAGCAGATGCAACCGTCGGAAGGGGTCCCGAGTGGTGGATCTGGACCCAAAGGTGACGAGGGAATGGTCGCCGTGACAGTGTCGCTGGTGGGCACCAGGCGGCGTGCACGGACCCATTCTTCCCTTCTCAGCCGGACAATGTGCGTGTCTCCAGCGATTGCACAGAAGAGTGCACCAGCTCTTTCTGGCAAGGGAAAAGAACTTTGTTAAACAATGTCCATGGCGAGGTGGGCCAGACGGCTCCTGGTTTTCTCTTGGTTCTTTGACATAGTGAAGGCTCTTGGGCCCTTCAAACATAGATGAATAAGGGATGCAATCTGGACTGGTTTCCTCTCTCTCTCTCTCTCTCATCCCCTTATTCTTACATTTGAACATGTAGCCTCTTATAAGGAAAGTACATACCTGGGGCTGATTATTACTGTCAGGTAAGTGAAAGCTGGTTTTCTGCATTACTGAGATTGTCACTCAGCTTTCCACAGATGCAGTCCCAGCCATGCACCCCAGCATAGTTTAGATCTTAAATGTTCCCCCAGGGTCCATCACTGCTAAGTGTCTTTCATGTTGCCATTTTGTAGCCATACCCATTTTATTTCTGTGTTTTCCTACACACTTTTAAAATTCCAATATTTTTATATCCAATGTTTCTGTAGACATCTCATAGCTGGGTTATGTTTTTAAATCTACTTTACTAACCTTTTCAATTGGTGTATCTAGACCTATTCACATTTGACATAATTATGAAATTATGTAATTTGTGATGTCTTATGTTTACTATTTCATTTTTCCACTTCTATTTTCTTCTATTCTTCACTTTCCTGTTTCCTCTTTCCTGCTTTCAGGCAGGTTGCTGGAACATTTTGATTCACCTGTAGTGCTGTTGGGTGGATCTCCTTGCGTGGCGTTTCCCAGGATTGCCCTGGACCTCATTTCCTTTCCGTTTGGAGAACTTGCTCTGGCCATCCTTCCACGATAGGTGTGCTGCAGACACATTCTTACTTTTCCTTCATCTGAGAGTGTCTTTGCTTCCCTTCCGTCCTGGGGGCTATTTTCACTGGATGGAGGATTCTGGACACAGGATTCCGCATCATGACAGATTCTTCTTTTAGCATTTAAAGTAGTTGTGACAATTCTTTCTGGCTGCTGTGGTTTCTGATGAGAAATACATCACCATCTAAATTGTTTATTGTCCTGTATTGTTTTTCTCTTGCCAATTTCGAACTGTTTTCTATTTGATTACCGGAAGTCTGATGACAAAATGTCTTGGATTGGATTTTTGGATTTATCCCATTTTGGGTTCATCTACCTTCTTCAACCTGTAGATTACATCATTAGCAGATTTGCGAATAGCTCTGCCCAATTTCTCCTTTTGTCTAGACTTCAGTGCCATGAAGATTAGGTGATTTGTTCTGGTTCCAAATATCCAGGAAGCTCCATAGCAGAGAGGGAGAGCCCTGTCCCATCACTCCCAGGTGCTGCCAGCCCCACGCAGCCTTCTCATGTTCCGCTCAGCAACAAAATCCACAGTGGTGCCTCGCAAACCCTGCACACGCTTCCTTGCTGGAAGAGTTGT
>QZML01001528.1:99552-121369 GCA_016801275.1 Hystrix brachyura | reverse complement strand
TATATGAAAGAAATTCCAGTTTTTGAATATGTATCCTCTTGGAGACTGACTTAGAGTGGAACAGGACTTCCAAATCAGAGATGTCCAGGGGGGTCCACTGAAGGGAAAGAGATGCATGCACAAAACAGAAACCAGGCACTTGACTGTAGAATGCAAATGACACCATTTCTGTAAGATTAGTAATGCATAATGTGCTGTGTTATTTTTCTCTTTTTTTAGTCATATGGAACCAGATAATGATACAAAAATTTCAGAATTCCTCCTTCTGGGAATTTCAGAGAACCCCAGATTGCAATCCTTCCTTTTTGGAGTTTTCCTGTTTATCTACCTTGTCACTGTTCTTGGGAACCTGCTCATCATCCTGGCCACCATCTCAGACACCCACCTGCACACACCCATGTACTTCTTCCTCTCCAACTTGTCTTGTGTTGACATCTGTTTCACTTCTACCACAATCCCGAAGATGCTGGTGAACATTCAGACACACAGCAAGGTCATAACCTATAAAGGCTGCATCACACAGACATACTTTTTCATACTCTTTGGAGTTTTGGACAACTTCCTCCTGACCGTGATGGCCTATGACCGCTTTGTGGCCATCTGTCACCCCCTGCACTACATGGTCATCATGAATCACAAGCTTTGTGGATTGCTAGTTTTGGTGTCCTGGCTCACAAGTGCCCTGAACTCTTTGTTACAAAGCTTAATGGTGCTGCGGCTGTCCTTCTGCACAGAACTGAAAATCCCTCACTTTTTCTGTGAAATTAACCAGGTAATCCTACTTGCTTGTTCTAACACATTTTCTAATGACTTGGTAATGTATTTTGCAGTGGGGCTGCTGTTCTGTGGACCCCTCGCTGGCATCCTTTACTCTTACTCCAAGATAGTTTCCTCCATACGTGCAATCTCATCAACTCAGGGGAGGTACAAAGCATTTTCCACCTGTGCGTCTCACCTGTCTGTTGTCTGCTTATTTTATTGTACGTGCCTAGGAGTGTATTTTAGTTCATCTGCTACACACAACTCACACTCCAGTGCAACAGCCTCAGTGATGTACAGTGTGGTCACACCCATGCTGAACCCCTTCATCTACAGCCTGAGGAATAAGGATCTGATGGGAGCTCTGAGAAGGCTCTTCAGAGGGAAGCCATAAAAGAGCCATTTCAAGAAGTTCCTGTGGCCCTAGTACACTAAGCCTCTGATCCACACACTGTGATTCTCCCACCAGTTCATGAAGTATAATTTATGCCATGGAGTTTCAATTTATTTAAAACAATTGTTTTATGGAATTTCGGCAACACCATAATTAGGCTTTATACTTTCTCTGAGATACAGTATTGTTTCATTGTACGTGCCTAGGAGTGTATTTTAGTTCATCTGCTACACACAACTCACACTCCAGTGCAACAGCCTCAGTGATGTACAGTGTGGTCACACCCATGCTGAACCCCTTCATCTACAGCCTGAGGAATAAGGATCTGATGGGAGCTCTGAGAAGGCTCTTCAGAGGGAAGCCATAAAAGAGCCATTTCAAGAAGTTCCTGTGGCCCTAGTACACTAAGCCTCTGATCCACACACTGTGATTCTCCCACCAGTTCATGAAGTATAATTTATGCCATGGAGTTTCAATTTATTTAAAACAATTGTTTTATGGAATTTCGGCAACACCATAATTAGGCTTTATACTCTCTCTGAGATCCAGTATTGTTTTCCCTTCTCATTTTATACTTTCCCATTTTTTCCCCAAACTTGAATCAGAAGCACTTTGGAGAGTCCCGTTAGTCTCATGTTGTGGCAAATTTCTGCCTTTGCCTTTGTACATACATGGTAGAATCAGTTTTCATCACAGGTTGAACATCTTTAGTCTGATAATCCCAAGTGCTCCAAAATCTGAAAGTGTCTAAGCACCAGCATGGTACAACAGGTGAAAAAAAATCCACACAATGAAGTCTGCTTCACGCACAAACTTTTATATTATTTGTATAAAATTACCTCCAGGCCACGTACATAATTTATAAAAGAAAAATAAGTGAGGCCAGACATGGTGGTGATCCCCTGTAATCACAGTACTAGAGAAGCTGAGACAGGAGGATCGCTAGGAGGTGGAGGCTAGCCTGGGCTACGTAGTGAGTTCAAGGCCAGTCTAAACTACACAGCTACCTAGGGGAGAGAGAGAGAGAGAAAGAGAGAGCGAGAGAAGAAATAACCTTATAAATCATTTCAGAACCGTTTTTGTAAACATTAAGTCTTTTTATCCATGGACAGAATATCTCAATTTATTCTGTTTTGATCACATTAATCATGGATTTATAATTTTATTTGTATGTATTTTGTCCATAATACATTATATTTATTTTTTGCATTTTATATACATTTAAATGAATTAATTTTCACATACATCTATATGTTTTATAGTGAATTTTTTTCTGCATATACTTTTGTACATTAACCTTGCATCTTACAACACTGCTGTAACTGATTATTCCAAGTTTTTTGTTATTTTATTGATTCCAATGATTTCCTACATAAACAGTAATGCCCTTTCTGAAAAAAAAAAGTTATTTTTCATCCTTCCTTATCCATAGCTTTTTAATTTCTATTTTTCATAGTATTATCTCAGGTAATACTTCCGGTACTGTACTGAAAACTACTGGAGGGGACACCCTTGCCTTGTTTTTTATATGACTGAGAAAATACCTACTTTATTACCATTACATACGATGGTAGATGTAATGTTTTAAATAAGTTTATCAAGTTGAAGATATTCTGCTCTTCCTAGTTTCCTAAGAATTTTTTGTCTTGAATCAATGTTCAAATTCTATATTTTCTCTACAACTATTGATACACACATACATTTTCTTCTTCTGCCTATTGATGTGATGAATCACTTTATTTGAATTTTCAATAAGGAACCAGCCTGGCATCCCTGCGATAAATCCTATTTGTTCATGGTATGTAATTATTTTGACAGATGGTGGGGCTCGGTTGCTTATTACTGTGTTCAGGGATCTTGCATCTATGTTGATCGGTAATATTGGGGTGGAGGTTCCCTTTCTTGTGAATGACTCTGCCTGGTTTTGGTATTAGAATAAATGAATTAGAAGCTGATGCATTTAATTCTAATTTTTGGAAAGGGTTAGAGAATTTGCATTTTTCTCCTAACAGTTTTGTAGAATATATCAGTGAATTCAGACAAGCCTGGTGCTTCTGCTTTCAGCAGGACATTAATTACTGATTCAGAGTACTGTGTGAGTCAGACCCTTTGTGACCAACTGCAGAAAAAGTTGCACAAGGAAAGCTCAGCAGAGAACCACTGGAGAATGTAGATATTCTGAAACAGGGGAAGCAAACAAACCCAAATGTTGAGAATCAACCTGAAGGAGAAGCCACGAGATCCAATCAAATACCAAAGTGTTTGAGAAAGAAAAATGGGGCCCCCACCGGTCCACAGCACCAGATGCTCTTCCCCCAGGGACCGTGCCATCTCGGGGGTGGTCCTAACACGCTGAAGGAAGGAACTGCTGCTGCAGAGGTCAGACTCTTGGGACAAGCTCCCTATAGACTCCTGCTCTCGCTTGGAAGAAGAAACCCGGCATGGAAAATAACTATAGTTGTGGTCTCAGGGAGCCGCATACCGCAACTGCTGAAACACTCAAAAGGAAGGGAGAGCCAGCAGCCCTAAAACAATCAGTCTCTCCCCCATTATCCTACCAAACACTGAGGAGAGCCGTGTGCCTGTGGCATTCTGTCTGCCAGTGAACTTTCAGAGTGGCTGAACACTGTGAGCCACGGGCAACCCAGTGGTGGGGAGCTGCAGATTGCACCTCAGGAGACACTGGGGTGAAGGCCGCCTACAACGGAGGGACACCACAACAGGTGCTCTCCTAGTGTTCTCCTCCAAATCAGGGATATCTGAGGGAGCATAATACTCTGCCCCTGCCCATAGTTCTGTGCTGAATAAAAAGCCACTGCCTGGCCCTTGGGTTGTGCCAAGTTTTGTGAGTTAGAGTGAAGCTCTTGGGACAGTGACTATAAAAAGACCACAGATGGAGGGGAAAAGAGTACTGCCCAGTCAGGGACCTGCCAATGATGCACTAGGCAAAAGGTCTCTAGAAGGAAAAAGAGATGACCAGAGAAACTGCCCTGTAGTGAAGGCAGAGAGACTGGGAGGTCCCTGGTAGAAGTTGATGGAGAACGGGGCTGGGCAAGTAGACCATATCCTCACCTTCCCATATTAACTGAGATCATCAGACCTCAGGACAGAGATGGAGGCCTGAAGTTAACTACATCCAAAGCGTGGCTTGTAACCGAGGAGCTGGGCCGAGAGTGCCATCTGCATGCGCGGGCCTCCCCACTCTGGGCAGGTTCTTAACAAACTGCAGCAGCATGAGGAGAATGAGCAGACAGGCCCACAACCAGACGCACAGTGCCGCGTGAGGGGCCTGGGGCTGCATCTGCATTGTGCTCTGGCTGCTGCTGCAAGAAGGTTTTTGTTTTTGGTTTGTTTTGTGTTTTTGCTTTTGATGTTGCTCTTGTTCTTTCTTCTTTATTCATTTTGTTTGTTTATTTATTTATTTATTTGGTGCCAGGGATCGAACTCAGGGCCTTGCACTTGCTAGGCGAGCACTCTAACCACTGAGCTACATTCCCAGCTCCTATTCATTTCATTTATTTGTTTGTTCCTAGTCTTTATTCTTTTAAAACTACAGTAAAACTTTGGATTGCAAGTAACTTGTTCTACAAGTGTTCCACAAGATAAGCAAGCAATTCTAATTATTTTTCTTTTTTGGAAGCTCTTTACTGATTAAAAAGTTTCTTTTCTAATAAAACTTAGTTTGATAAAGAGCATTGTTTTGCAAGATGAATAGTATGTGATGTTGAACATCACATAATCACAAATGAGCCAATGGTTCTCTCCCCCCACCCCATTCAGCAAGCACTCTACAGCACTGATCTAGATCCCCCAACCCCTGGAAGGCCTTTTTGATGAATGTCTTTATGTGCACTGTCCTGGCTGCCTCAGTGTTCTCAACTGATTCAAAATGTTTACCTTTCATGGCTTATGTTTACCTTGAGTAAGAGCCATAATTGAAATGGTGCAATATTAGGTGAGTAAGGTGGGCAAAGAAACAGAGTAATTTTTTTGAGTCTGGCCAGCACTGAGCACTAACATTCACTGTATTTTTTTTTAAATCACACCTTGTAAAGACAGTCAGGACAGAGGACTTCCAGTCCTGCTCAGAAAGTGGCAATCGTGATGGCATAAGTGCGCTTGAAGTAAGAGAAAATATTATAGGTGGATTAATGGCGATGTGTCTTTTATACTAACGGTTCCAATGTAAACATTCACTGTATATTTCAGTGATACCTCACATGTATAATGAGTAAGCAAGAGAAAAAAATGAGGGGAGGGTGGGACTGATGGGTGCGAGTTTCACTGGGGTGTCAAAAACAAGTTGTGTGCAGTAATTGTGTGAATAATCTAGAAGATAACATTCCAAGACAAACAGGTCTTATGTGTACCACAGAAACGAAACATGTTTAGAAATTTTAACACAGAAGGAGACGCATCTAAGGTTTTTTTAATTGAACCAAGAAGATTGGCATATTTTAGACGTGTGTAACAATCACATTCATCATAGTTAATTTGTACCTGTACATGATAAATCTTGGTTTTTTCCCCCTTCCCCATCCCTCCCTTCAACTCCTCTTCCCCTCCTTATTTACAACAACTTTATTTACATTTTTCTATTTTTTTCTCTTTTTCTTTCCCTTTTCTGTTCCTTTGTTCTGCCCCCCCCTTGCTAGTTCTCCTTCCCACTAGGATATTTTCTTTCCTTTTCACAATATCTATTATACATTTTTATCTTTATTTACACTTATGGTTTCTCATACTAGAGAAACAATGTGGTATGTACTCATGTGTTTCTGACTTATACTTAAGAGTATGTTCTCATCGTGCATCTGTTTACCCAGAAATGTCTCAAGTTTGTCCTTTTTATGGCATAGTACTCCACTGTATTAAAAAAAAACACACATATTCTTTATCCATTCATCAGTTGCTGGGCATTTGGGTTGTTTCCAAGATTTAACTATCACAAACTGTGTTGCTATAAACATGGTTGTGCATATATCGCTGTGGTATGAGGCTTTTAATTCTTCCAGGAAGAAACCAAGAAGAGGAACAGCTGGGTCAAACGGAACCTCTAGCAGATTTCTGAGGAATCCCCACACCGATTTTCACAGTGGTTGCACCAGTCTACACTCCCACCGGCAGTGGAGAATGATTTCTTTTTCCCCACAGACCCACCGGCGTTTGTTATTTGATTTCTTGACAGCAACTGTTCTTTGTGGAGTGAGATAGAATCCTAGCGTTGTTTTAATTTGCATCTCTCGAAAGACCAGTAATGTTGAACATTTTTTTGTATATTTATTTGTCATTTACACTTCATCTGAGAAGTGTTTATTCATTCCAGATTCCCATTTTTGGATTGGGTCTTTAAATTGGGGGGGGCCTGATATTTTTGAGTTCTTTATATATTCTAGATGTTAGAACTTTGTCTCAAGAACAGCTGGCAAAAATATTTTCCCACTCTGTGGGTTGTCTCCCCACTCTGTTGGTGATTTCTTTTGCTGTGCAAAAGCTTTTTAATAGGATGTGGTCCTAGTCATTGATTATTTGTATTATGTCCCGTGCAGTCTGAGTGTTCTTCATAAAGTCTTTGCCTACACCTATGTCTTCAAGAGTTCTTCCTATTCTAATTTCCAGCAAATTTAGTGTTTCTGTTTTAATGCTTAGATCTCTGATCCACTTAGTTTAGTACATAGTGAGAGACACGGGTCTAATTTTAGTCTTTGGCATGTGGAAAGCCATGTTTTCCAGCACCATTTATTAAAGAAGCAATCTTTCTTCCAATGAGAGTATTTTGCTCCTTTGTTGAAGATGAGGTATTTGAGTGTATTTGGGGTTGTTTCAGCATCTTCTAACCTGTTCCATTGATCCTTGGGTCTTTTTTTTTCCTTGCCACTACTATGCTGTTTTTATCACAGTAGCTCTATAGTATACTATAGTATACTATACTATATAGTAGTATAGTATACTAAGTAGTATAGTATACTATACTATATAGTAGTATAGTATAGTATAATTTCAAAACGGGGATTGTAATGCCCCCTGTATTGCTCCTGTTGCCCAGAATTGTTTTTGTTATTCTTGGTCTCTTCTGGTTCCAGATTAATTTTGTGATTGCTTTCTCTAATTCTGTGAAGTATGCTATTGGTATTATTGGAATTGCATTAAATCCATATAGTAATTTAGGAAATATGGCCATTTTCACTGTGTTGGTTCTTCCTACTCAAGAACAAGAGATATCTTTCCATTTTCTGATATCCTTTTCAATCTCCTTTTTCAGAGTCCTGTAGCTTTCAAGTAAAGACTTTTACTTGCTTTGTTAACTTTATTCCTAAATACTTCTTTTTTTCAATGCTATTATGAATGATTTTCCCTAATTTCTCTCTCAGTGAATTTGTATCTGTATACAGGAATGCTATTGATTTTTGAGTGTCGATTTTGTATCCAGCTATGTGACTGAACTTGATTATGAAACCTAAAAGTCTTTTGGTGGTGTTTTTGGGTTGTTACATGTACAGCATCATGTCATCCACAAATAATAATTTAACTTCTTCCTTTCCTATCTTTATTCCTGTTATTTCCTTCTTTTGTCTAATTGCTCTGGCTAATGTTTCCAGAACTACATTGAATAAGAGTGATGATAGTGGACATCCTTGTCTTGTTCCTGATTTTAGAGTGAAACCTTTCAGGTTCCGACCATTTAATAAGATGTTGGCTGTTGGTTTGTCATAGATGGCTTTTATCAGACTGAAATATAGATCATCTATTCCTATGTTCTGCAGGGTTTTTATCATGAATGGGTGTTGGATTTTGTCAAATCCCTTTTCTGCATCTATTGAGATGATCACGTGATTTTTGTCCTTGACTTTGTTAATATGGTGTATCACATTTATTGATTTGCCTATGTTGGACCACCCCTGCATCTGTGGGATGAATCCTACTTGGTCATAGACGATAATCTTCTTGATGATTTGTGGCATTCTGTTTGCCAGTATTTTATTGAGGATTTGTGCATCTATGTTCATCAGGGAGATTGGCCTGTAGTTGTCTTTTTTGGTTGGATTCCTCTCTGGTTTTGGTATCAGGGTAATGCTTGCTTCCAGGAATGATTTTTGGAGTATTGCTTCCCTTTCAATTTCATTAAAGTGTTTGAAGAATAGTGGCATTAGATCGTCTCTAAATTTCGTGTAGAATTCAGCAGTGCAGCCATCAGGACCTGGGCCTTTTCTTAGTTGTTAGTTTTTTTATTACCTCTTCAAGGGATTCAACACAACTGAATGGAGGAGGAGTCATATTGCAGATACTTGGAGAAAATTAACTAAAAGCACAACTGGAAGAAGTAGAGCAACATACATCCTGCTGCCAATATCAATCCGAAATGAGAAACTCATACATCACACAAAACACAGGCACAGGAGTTTGTGAAAAAGTGAAGCAGTCCCTCAAGGCTGCCAGCAGGACCCCCGCCTGCATGCAGTGCAGGAACCACCATTCTGGGAAGTTCCCAGATAGTTGATGGAAACCTAGTAGCATGGCAGATTCAAGCTACACAGGATAGACTTGGGGTATACTGTCCCTTGCCTCTTTTCCCCTCCTCCAAACACAGGACATAGGAGCCCAGCAGCCTATTTCACCAGCACACAGCAGGAGCAAGTGACCAGGAATCCTCTCTCCCCAGTGGTCCACCAGGTTGCTCTCAGACTATGAAGGCATAACAAGCAACCTCTGTCTGAGCTGGAAGTCAAAAATATTGGACTCTAGTGCCCAGCTCATGGTGTGAGAGAGGAGCATCGAACGTACAAAAGACACATAAAGAGTGAATGGGCCCAGAGGCCTTTCTGCAAGACATACAAAGTGGAGCAGAGTGACAAATGCTGTGCACTGTGCCAGGTAATTGAACCTGCAGAGACAGTGAGGAGCGAGACCACAATTAAAGTGAGATGGACCACAATGCAGTGGGAGGAAGCACTCCTGCCCCTGCTCCTAGAAGCATGAGAGAGGAGAGAGTCATCCCAGTGGAGTGGGACAGAGCAGGATGTGTAAGGGCCAGGAGGGGCCAACCGACTGTGGGACTCTGAGAAGCCTTGGGCTGTCTTTGTCTCAGGGCTCCCAGTGTTGAAGTCCCACAGCAATTGTGTGAGGTTGCAGAGGAATATGGGGTAAGAAAACACATTAGGGCCTCCAAGGGACAGCCAGAGTGTTACTGGCTGAAGGCTCGGGCCCCAGCCCCAACACAGGAGGCAAAGATCAGCCTGCAAGTCTGTGGAGCTGAAACAGCAGAGTTGGTGCCACACCCCACCCCAACCGCAGGCTTGCTGGGATTGCCCCACACCCCGCCCTATTCTTACTGTCATTGCTCTTTTAACTGCTCCTTTATCTAGTGCAATTATTTGCATTCAGAAGACATTACTAAATATGTACTAGAATTTGTCAAAGGGGATTACAGTACTCAAATGCATGACCAAATCACTAAGAATTTCAATACAGCCAACACAGACTTAGAAGAATGTCTCACAATATCAGTGTCTATCTTTATTACCTTTCAGCATTGAGCACCAATTTGAGAAAATCTAAGTACTACTCTACCCTTCTTGTACTTTATGAGCAGAGTACAAAATTCACTCATGTTGTAGTAAACAGGTTACTATTTTACTTCAGAACTTGCTGGATATCTTGCTTATTCCAAAAATATTAAACCTCTCACTTCAGCACATCATATGATTTGCTTGTAGTTACTGAATGATAGACTTTTGGGGGAGGGGTTTAGAGACAGGCTCTCACTATATAGTTCAGGCTGGCCTTGGACTCAGTCTGCCCTCAATCACATGGCAGTCCTCCTGCCTCAGCTTCCTCAGTGCAGGGATTACAGGTATATGTGGTCATACTGAGGTAGAAGAGTAGGGCATGGCAAAAGCTGGCTGGGGAAATAGATGCGCAGAACAGTTCCCAAAGCCTTGCATGTAGACTTCTCATGAAAATGGCCTAAACCTGATGTCAGCCTAAGGCATAGGATCCTAGCCCTACCTCTCAGGACCCAGATATAGAAGTCCTCATGTGTTTCCTTGAGATTTGCACAATATAAAATAAAGGAAGCCATGCGGAGCCCGTGCTAGCATACTTTTCCATAACAGCCCATGTTGCATCTCCCAGACGCAGCATGTATTTTTATTTTTGCTTTTACCACTTTTTTTCTTTGTTCAGCCCAAGCTCTCTCTACAGAGCCAGTTTCTCTCCCAATCTCCATTTCTGCCTTTTTAAATAAACTTTCCTACAACTTTTTACTCATTTCATCCAATTCTTTGTTTGAGGTGAGAAGAACCTGGAATCCAACTCCAGAATAATCCAGAACCCAGTAACATTTAACTGGTGAGCCACTTTTTAGAAGCAAGCTACCTGATAACAATACCAGGCTGAACAATAGAATATATTAAAATATTTTATAAATTTCCATTGATAATATTCTTAAAATATTTCTTTTTAGGGTTATAAGAGTAGATTAAAATATTAATTAAAAGTAGAAACAGATTTAAAACATTTTTCATATAAAATCCATCACTGCAGCTTTAGAATACACTTACTCAAAAATCTCTAATAGCAAAGCCCCAGATTTAATTCCCAGTACACGAAAATCAAAAAAGTTGGGTTGGGTATTTAGCTCAGTAGCAGAGGTTTTTATTTTTTTTTTGGTCCTGGGGATCAAACTCAGGGCCTTGTGCTTGCTAGGCAAGCACACTAACCACTAAGCTCAATCCCCAAACCCCAGTAGTAGAGTTCTTGCTTAGCAAGTGCAAGGCCTGAGTTCGATCCCCAGCACCTCCCTCAAAAAAACAACAGCAACAAAAAAGTTGTCTCTATTAAAAATTACAGACAATTTCTATGTCAAGCAGAAGTTTAAATACCTCAAACAATTCAAATCTTCATCATTATGAAAACTAGAATTGCATGTAATTAATATGGAATCGAGAGAGTTTCTAAAAATCCAAAGTTTTTGTTTCAATAGACACATGCAGTATGGGAAACCAAATTTACCTGGGCCCAACAGGGCTATGTCCTAACAAGAAATCTATAAATGTATTGGAAAATTCATGAAAAAGTAAAAGTAAACTAGAAATATGATAATAGACTGAAAGAGATTCCAAAAGAATTCTTTGGAATTTAGGATCATTGAGTAGCAGGAGTGGATTGTCCCTTGAGAATCAGGTAGGCTACGTGCATATTTGTGACCTAAATTTCTCATACTACACACATTCCTTGTTTAACAACTATGTTCCATTCCTGCGACTAGGTCATTAAATGAATTGATTGCTCAGTGAGGAATTGTATATAGTTTGTATATTACAATATTCAGACTAAGGAAACCTTGTAGACTACTGTTCATGAGAATGTAAACTGATACAGACACTATGAAAATCAACATAGTTCTTAGGCATTAAAATCCTAAAAATAGAAACATTATATGATTCACCTATACCATTCCTCAATATATACCCAAAGGAAATATAATCAGCAGAGTACAGTGACAGTTGCATACAAATGTTCATCACAGCACAATTTACAATAGTCTAGCTACAGAATCATTGAATGGGTGAATGGATTAAAATATGCTATATTTATATTAAGGAGTATTATTCAGCCATAAAGAAGACATAAATCATGTCATTTGCAGAAAAAATGGTGGAACTGGAGATCACCATATTAAGCAAAATGAGGCAGTTACAGAAAGACAAGTATCACATGTTGCTTCTCATATGTGAAAACTGGGGGTGTGGGGGACACCTGAAAGCAGAAGTGGGGCTATGGAGAAAGGGAAAGGGCTAAGCAAGAGGAATGAGAAGGGAGGATAAAAGATGGTAATAGGGAAGGCTGATTCAATCAAAGCACAAAACATGAATGTATGGAAATGTCACAGTGAAACACACTTATTCATACAAGTGATAGGCAGTAATAATTAAAATTAATTAATTAATATAGTTACAAAATGACAAGAATTTCAGGAGTGGAAAAACTTGGCCAATGTAAACAGGTAGAAGTAACAAAGAAAATGTTTCTGATGGATTCCTAGACTAAAAAAAAAGAGCAAATATTTGATTATTTCCAAATCGATATTCCCAGGCTAAAATGTTTTCGCAGCCCAAGTAAAAATGTCCATCCCGATTTCTACAACAGGGGTTGGAGATTTAGATCAGTAGAGTGCTTGCCTAGTAAGCGCAAGGCCCTGAGTTTGATCCCCAGAACCCCTTCCCCCTCCAAAAAAAAAAAAAAAAGATTTCTACAGGTGAATCAGGTAGATTATTTCCCAAATTTAATTATCGTATATACCAAATAAATCCTCTTCTCACACGTGCTATTTCAGGGCCTGGAACCTCTACAGAATACAACATCGAGGCTTCTTATCTCTACAACTTCCTGTTGGGCTCAATCAGTCGAAGTCTCTAAAAGGAGATCAAGGGTGGGCAGAGACTGACCTGACTCTTCTTCTCCCAGCTGAGTTCTGTCAGGGATGCCCGTCTAGAGATCACAACGCCTCTGCTGGAGGAAGTGTCCACCTGCCACACAGCTGCTTGTATGTCTCCTTCATCCTCGATCCACCTCAATACAGAGATTTTATTAAATTATTTCTAGGTAAAACTTTTAATATGTTATTCCATTTAGGGACCTCACTAATCTATCACCCATTACTTCCAAATTTTATTCTTAGAGAATTGCAAAAGTAACTGTAAACATCTAACAAATGAGCTGACAGCCATAGTATGTACTGAAAAGTAGATGTCCCTAACGGGAGAGAAAATAACATAGAAATTATCATTCTTCCTTAAATAAACAAGTGTGCAGTACGATACTGTCATTTATATTCTCTGGACATTTACTCATATAACCTTCAATGGAACAGAATTCCATAGTTCTTTTCACAAGAAGCTTGTTTTTAAAAATGTCTCTTAATGTTTACAAAACTCCTATTTCTTGCCTAAAAGATATCTTTGGGGTTGAGGATTTAGCTCAGTTGTAGAGTGCTTGCCCAGCAAGTGCAAGACCCTGAGTTTCATCCCCAGCAGCCCCCCCCAAAAAAAGACGTATTTCTTTGAATGGCAATTGTGAACACTAACACTCTTTTCCAGTGGGTTTTACTTTTTTTTTTTCAGTAACCTTTTATTTTCTGTTCTTCATGTATTTATTTCATTTCTCACTCTCAGTGGTAAACTCTCAGTATCATTTCTTCATGAGGATTAATTTTTTTTCTTGTCTGCTGCCAGACACTTTACCACCTAGTGAGGAAAATCTGTGCCTCCCCCAAATCACCCTAATTTAAAATCCCCCTGTTTCCTTCCTGTTATCTTCCTCTACAGACTCTATCTCCTCTTATCTCCTCTATCTCCTCTTATCATCCTCTACAGAGTGTCTTGTCTCCTCTTGAGTGCTCACAAGACAAATACTTATTATGGTCATAAAGTCATGTGGTAGGGACAAGTACGCTCAGCTGAGTCGCCTAAGCCACTCACCCCCCCAAAGGTTTGCTCACCAGCTCCATCAGCAGGAAAATGACCAGTCACTTGGGTAAAATTTTAGAATGTTACAGCATCTGGTTTCCAGACTTTCAGAAATGAGGATAATGGGAGCAGTTTCAGGCCATTTAGGCTGCAGAGCAGTTTTGGGCCATTTAGGCTGATGGATCTAATTTCAATCGTCCAACAAGAAAGTGTCGAAAAGCTGTAATTGTGTTGGCTCAGTGCACTGACCTCTAGGCCCAGAAAAACAAGGGAAACCTGGGGGAAAAAAACTGGGAGTATTTGATGATATGACCCATTTTTCCTCTAAGGAGATACAACTTTTATATTGAAGAGCATTACATACCATTGGAGAGTATCCACAATGCAAGGGCATAGAACAGTCACACACCTGAGAATGTACATACATGTATATGTTTACAAAAATGTAATGTATGATCAAAACCGATTCCAGTCCTTCAGCAGTCAAGTCTTGCTGAAGTCATTAGGCCCTTAGTTAGTAGAAAAAATACACTCTGGAGGATACCATCATAATACCAGATTTTATAACAAGTACCATTTTTAGTATTTAAGTATTTTAGTAATGACCTAGTCATTAACCATTTAAAAACTATTTCTACTTCTAAGTGATTTCTCATTCTGAGTTTTCCAGGGACATTATTAATAATGAAAAAGACACCCTGAACTAAATAAGCTGTATTTGGTACATTTAAGTAACAGTTTCACATTCTTTTGTTTTCTGAGCAAATCCTGTACTTTTTTCACCTAAACAAATTCAACTGTCCTAGGTCTTCCTCAGAGCTGGAAACCATAGAAAATATATCAGACGTTCTTACTAAAAGCAGTCTGAAGCCAGGTGGAACCTGCCTATCATCACAGCACTCCAGAGAGTTCAAAACCATCACAGGCTACATAGTGAGTGCAAAGCCAGCATGAATTAGTAGCAAGATCTTGTCTCCAAAAAAAACAAAATAAAATTAAAAGTAGTTTGGCCCATACCTTTAATTCCAGCACCTGGGAGGCTGAGGCAGGAGGATGTCCATGAGTTTGAGGCCAGCCTGGACTACACAGTGACTTCAAGGGAGGCCTGAAACACATAGCCAGACCCTGTTTCAAAAACAAAAACAACAAAAAAGTAGTCTCAGAAAATAATGCCACCTTGGACACCCACTAGAAAAATCCATTGAAACAAAATTCTCTTCATCTCACCCTACAAAATCCCTACAGGGTCTGAAAGCGTCTCATCCAGTCTCTTAAATGTGTAAGTGTGCACCTCAGTACTTCGCTGTCACCACAGGTGTTGACATGTCCTGCTGCCTTCCTGGGCCCCGAGCTCTGCCACCCCGTGATGGCACCAGCACGATGCAGGCTGACACGAATCCGGCCCACCTTATGTGGTGACTAGCCGAGGCACGCGCGTGATTTCTCCAGGATTTCCGTTCTGTCTTTTGCTAGCATTCTTCTCTTCGCACAGACCTCATCGGGGCTAAGGAGTCTCGGTAGTACAGTAAGCTTTCTTACAAATTCCTGAGACGCTCTCTCAGTTTCATATGTGATAACCTGCCCTCTTCACTTGCACTTTCAGTGCTGGGTCAAGAAATAACTTCTGGCAAGTTTACAAATGCTGAGTTTCCAAAAAGCAAAGTGCAATCACTCTATCCAGAGGGCGATTTTCTACATACAAACTGTCAGCTTTTCCACTTGGAAAAGTCAGGATGGGTAATAGAGAAGTTCAAAAGAGTTCTAAAGAAAAGGCAACTGGAAATAAGATTCCCCCAGATTGTCCCCTGGGGCAAATGCTCCAATATTGCAATGGCAACAAGAGAACTAAAAGTCAAAAGAAATAGCAAATAATAAAATATTGTTTCCTTCGGACCCAAGAACATATTCTCAACCCTTCTCAGTTCTTGCACAAATTTGGATCCAGTGAAGATTGCATCTGTCTTTTTTTTTTTTTTTTTGCATCTGTCAACTTTTGATGGAGCATGTTAACAGAAAAGCTGTCTCCCGGGAAGAGGTTATTATCCCCTGTGCTGGAGGTGGGGCCTGAGGAGTCTGTGTCCTTTAAGGCCTGGGAAAGAAAAAAAGAAAAGAGAGTAACTAATAACTAATGGGTTCCCCTTGCCTGCCTGTGACCAAAGGCCACACCCTTCCCATAACTCCCCCCTGTAAATGGGCCGCACCTACCAGAGCAGGCAGATCAAAGCAGGAAAGAATCACTTCTGAATGAGTGAAGGCCACCCACAGCAATATTCGCTGCCTCTCTTCCAAACCACAGTCATGATGCAGTAGCCAGGCATCCATCGTCTCCTCTGCAGCAGCCTAAATTACTGGTTGTGGCGGCCTCAGTCCCCTCCCCCTGGTATAGCCACCAGAGCCCCAGGGTGACAGGCCTCTAGACCTCCACTGTCTCCCCTACAGCCCCTCCCCACCTCAGCTCCCTAGAGAGGATGTAGTCACTCAGCTCTCACTGTTCCTGTTGCTTTGCGAGACAGGTGCAGCAATTCATACAGACCCTCCTCCCCTTTCAAGTCATCCCCACTCAGTGGACTAAAAAGAGAAACTAGAACAATAGAAAAGAGATGTTCAAAAGTTTCCTTTTCCCTCTCCAGATGAAAGTGTGCCATAGGGGAGAGCAGATGGCGCCCCTGAATGCCCCCTTGACCAGTCCCGAAGTGTGGGTTTGACAGAGGGGGCCATATTCCCTACTAGAGGATCCCCATGGGGAGGCTGACCAACTGGACCAATTTTTAGGCCAATGATTGTACACCTGGCCCAAGCTAATGTCTGTACTGGGAACTCTGTTCTCTGGAGAGGTGAGATTAATGACTAGGAGAGCAGAAATGGCAGTTTGGGAGTGTGAACATCCAGCTGGCCTGATGTCTTAGCTGCAGAATTTAAGGTTCCCTATCAGGAGCCCCACTGGGATAACAACATGGCCCACCAAGCACGCACGAGGGGACCTAAGAAACTTGATTGTGAAAGTAACAAGACAGTCTGTTCCCTGACCAAAAACATCACTAGATCTTTTCATATCCAACAGGAAAGGGAGGAAGGACCAGCTGAATTTCTTAACAGATAAAGGACCAAATAAGAAAATACTCTGGACTAAATCTTGATGACCCTCTAGGTCAAGGCATGTTAAAACTCCACTTCGTTACCAACAGTTGGTCAGATATCTCTAAAAAACTTCCGAAGATTGAGGATTGGAAAGATAAACAACTAGAGGTGTTACTGTGGGAGGCACGAACAGTGTATGTAAAGAGGGATGAAGAAAAACAAAAGACTAAAATGACGATTTCCACCATGGAACAGATAAAGAAAAGGAAAGCCTAGGTCTGGGCTTCAGAAGCCAAAACCTGTCAACAGGGCCAGCAAAGGCGCACCAGGATAGAGGGGTGTCAAAAGGGAAAGGGGAGAACAAATGTTGTAAGTGTGGGGGAAAAGGGCACTTTAAAGAGAATGCCCAGAATCAAAGAGGGCAGAAAAGATGATATCCTTCATGAATTTTGATGAGGAATAATGGGAATCAGGGTTTCTTTTATGTTGATGGGTCTTCTCAAGAGGCCTTAGTGAATTGAGAGGCAGGACACACAAGAGAGGAAATTATTTTCTTGGTGGACTCCAGAGGGCCCCAGTCCTCACTTTGTGATCACCCTCGCAGATCACACTGCTCATCAGAAAGGCTTTTCATATCTGGAATGAAAGGGGAAGGATGGATGGCTCCTATTTTTGAAGAAACGGTCAAATTCCCAAATCAAAAGGGAATGTAAATAAACTTGTTGCAAATAGGGGTGGGTGAAAGGAAAGGAGGGGAGGGGAAGGGGAGGAAACCAAGATACATCATGTACAGGTTACAAAATAACCATGTTGATTATGATCATTATGTATACAATGTACCAATGCATGGTCTTGGTAAAAATAAAAATTTAAAAAAATAGAAAGGCTCCAGTAAAAGTGCTCTTTGTCACTGTGAAAGGAACAAATCTGCAAGGCAGAGATTTAATGTCCAAGTGAGGGATAAGCCTAAATACAATCAAAAGACAGATCCGGGTCTCACTAACCTGGTGAACTCCCAGGTTGAAGACAGGATTCTCCGTGAAGTGTGGACTAGAGAGGGGAGCTACAGGGGATTTGATGTTGCCCCCATTCATACTGAACTGAAGAATAAGAGGGAAACAGGAGAAAACAGTATCCAGTATCCTTAGAAAGAAGACTAGGACGTCAACCCTTCATTGTGGGGCTTAAAAAAAAGGACAGACTCCTTGAATGTCGTACATCTCATACTGTGATACTGCAGTAAAGAAAACCAAGAGCTCCTCTCAATTAGTACAGGACTTGAGAGAAGTAGAATAGACAGTCCAGACTAGGCTGCCTGTGGCCCCTAAACTTGTACATGCCTTAGCAAAACTCCCCATGACCAACAGCAGCTCAGGGATATAGATCTGAAGGATGCCTTTCAGGCCTGTGCTTTGGCTGAAGACAGTAGGGATGTATTTGCCTTTGAGGAGAAGGCCCCCAGACAGGAAGGAAGCAACAATATAGACTGACCATTCTCCCACAGGGACTCGCTGATTCATCTCACCTATTTGAACAGGCCCTAGAGCAAGTCCTGAAATAATTCATTCTCCTGAACCAAAATAAGTTGATTCAACAGACATGATATATTGTTATCTGGTGTTCTGAGGAGGAGATGCCAGATGCCGCTATCAGCCTGCTCAATTTCCTAGGCTGGCGGGGCCTAACAGTCTCTAAAACTAAGTTACAATGTGTTGAAACTGAAGTCAAATATTTGGGACACTTGGTTAACTAGGGGAGATGGAGGTTAGATCCTGAGAGAGTGGAAAGAGTTACCTACATGCCGCTACCCAGCACTGAAAAGGAACTTAGAAAGCTCAGGGGACCTGTTGGGTATCACCAACTATGGATAGAGTCCTATGCCTTAAAAACCAAAGGCTTATATCTTAAATCATTGGAAGAGGAACCTGACCCTCTTCTTTGGAAACCAGAAGAGATCCAATTGATAGAAAGCCTTAAGCAGTCCATCATCACTGCCCCAGTCTTTGCATTCCCCTCACTCAAGAAAGCCTTCCATCTAGTTTTCAGTGTACATAAGGGCACAGACCTTGGGGGTCTTAACTCAGGAACATGGAGGTAAAAGGTGGCCAGTGGTGTACTTTTCCGAACTACTGGATCCACTAACCCAGGGCTGGCCAGAGTGTATCCAGTCTGTTGCCACAACTGCCATAATGGAGGAAACAAGAAAATCAACTTTTGTTATGGCCTCATGGGCAGCACAGCACATCAAGTGCGGGCAGTCCTCTGCTAGAAGATGGGAAGATACCTAGCAGAATATTAAACGATGAAGCCACAAGGTGGTACACAGCAGTAATTCCAGCGCTCGGAAGGCTGAGTTGGAAGCCACACGAAGGTATAGAGTTCAAGGCCAGCCTGAACTACATAAGGAGATCCTGTCGCAAATACAAAAACAAGGAAAAAACATGGCAATTGACCTCTTATTGAATGGGGAATTAAGAATAGAAACTGTAAATTTTATCTTCAATAGCTTATTTTCCTTGGCTTATTTTTGTGACTAGAGGTATGAATTTTATTTTAAGAGATACTTTCCAAATAGTTCAGAAATTTGGGTGGTATATGAAGAAAAACATTTCAGTAGGTACAAAATTCCTATGTATAGACACTTTATTTTATTGATTTTAATGTATTTATTGGTTGCAAAAACGTTTTCTGCTCTCAAGATGGCTCCTGTTAACCTGAACATGAAATATAGTTATTACACGGAAACTGTGTCATAGATAGCTGCTCTTAAGAAGTAATATCTTATGTGTGTTTTATCCTAGAGAAGTTTCTGAAATATATTTCAGTGCTCAATTTTTCTTTTTCTAAATCAAAACCATGTATGGTTGAGTTTATTCAGTGTTTTTGCATATTGGCTTAACAATTTAATGGCCACTATATTCAAATTTGGCAAAAATTTCCCTTTTCATTCCTTTTCCCAATTTGCACGAAAGTCCCAAACCCTTATGAAGGAAAATAGACATCATCTAAACTTCAACCCTATTTAAGGGAATATCCATTTTAAGAGTATATTGAACCTGTTTGCCGAACAAGTGCAAGGCCCTGAGTTCGATCCTCAACACCAAAAAATATATATATACTGAACCATATATGGTGGCACATGTCTGTAATACCACCACTGAGAGGCTGAGGCAGGAGGATGGTGGTGAGTTCAAGGCTGGCCTGGACTGCAAGAGCAAGTCTCAAAAAATACTGATTTTTAATTGATATGTAATAATTATACATTATTGATGGAGTACAGGGCCATGGGCATATCCATCACCTCAAACATGTATCACTTCTTTGTGTTGTAAGCGGTGATAAATCTTCTCCACTTCTCCTCTTGCTTTTTTTTTTTTTTTCTTTTTGAGACAGGGTCTAGCTATGTAGCCTAGTCTGGCCTTGAACTTGCAGCAATCCTCCTGCTTCTCTCTCCCGAGTGCTGGGATTACAAATGTCCACCACTATTAAATCCAGCTAATGTAGGTAAAAATATTATAGGTAATCAGACAGGGCTTGGCCCTCACGGAGTCACTACAAAAGATGAGCGTACACTACAGATATGGCTGGAGACAGAGCCACTAAAGGCCAGACCTCAAGATAAGGATGAAATGACCAGAGCTACACACCTGCCCAAGGCAGAAACAATAAACTGATTATACTCAGCTGATCCTATAAAGCCTAGACAAATATGGGTCACCTAGGTGGGTGACCAAGATCTCTGAATCTACCCCATCCTAGAATGTCTTTGTTCTTGCCATGGCCATTTGCTATGTGACCTGTTTTCCAATTGGAACAACATTACCTAAGCAACTACATTTTTTTTTAAGCAAGAACATGTACCGGAACACTGTATACATAATGTTCACATTCATCACGGTTATTTTGAACCTGTACATAATGTATCTTGGTTTTCCCCCTCTTCCCGACCCCTCACTTCTGTTCCCCCTTCCCTATTTACAGCAGGTTTATTTATATTTTCCCATTTTTTCCTTTCTTCTGTCTTTCCTTTTTCCCTTCTTTCTTTTACCTCTTCCCCCTGTTCTAGTTCTCCTCTCTTTCAAATATTATCTTACTTTTACATAATATCTATTATACTTCTTTGTCCTTATTTACACTTATGGTTTCTCATATCGGAGAAACAATTCGAGGTGGTTGATGGGCATTTGGGCTGTTTCCAAGATTTAGCTATTACAAACTGTGCTGTTATAAACATGGGTGTGCATATATCACTGTGATATGATGCTTTTAATTCTTTTGGGAAAATACCAAAAAGGAGAACAGCTGGGTCAAATAGAAATTCTAGTAGTTTTTTGAGGAATCTCCACACTGATTGCCACAGCGGTTGCATCAGTCTACATTCCCACCAAGAGTGGAGAAGTGTTCCTTTTTCCCCACAGCCCTGCCAACATTTGTTATTGATTCATTTCCTGATAATAACCATTCTTTGTGGAGTGATGGAATTTTAATGTTGTTTTGATTTGCATCTCTCAAATGACGAGCACTAGTGATGTTTAACACTTTTTCATATATTTATTTGTCATTTTTATTTCTTCACCTGAGAAATGTTTATTCATTTCAGATGCCCATTTTTGGATAGGGTCTTTGAATTTGGGAGGTTTGATGTTTTGAGTTCTTTGTATATTCTAGATGTTAGACCCGTGTCTGAGCGACAGCTAGCCAAAATTTTTTCTCAGTCTGTGGATTTTCGCCCCCTCTGTTGGTGATTTCTTTTGCTATGCAAAAGCTTTTTAATAGGATGTAGTCCCAAGCACTGATTCTTTGTATTGTTTGCCGTGCAGTCTGGGTTCTGTTCATAAATTTTTTTCCTACACCTATGTCTTCGAGGGTTCTTCCTATTTCATTCTCCAGTAGATTTCATGTTTCTGTTATTATGTTTAGAACTTTGACCCCCAGTTTTAATTTAGTACATGGTAAGAGACATGTATCTAGTTTCAGTTTTTGGCATGTGGCAAGCCAATTTTTCCAACAGCATTTGTGAAGAGATATGTATCTAGTTTCAGTTTTTGGCATGTGGCAAGCCAATTTTTCCAACAGCATTTGTGAAAGAGGCTATCTTTCTTCCAGCAAGGGTGTTTGGCTC
>QZML01001528.1:0-86669 GCA_016801275.1 Hystrix brachyura | reverse complement strand
GGGAGGGGTGGGGGAGAGGGGGGAGAACCAAGATACATCATGTATAGGTACAGAATTAATGTAATGAATGTGACCATTGTATGTAGAATGTACCAATACATGTTCTTGGTTTAAAATAAAAAAAAAATTCCTCTTATTACCTCGAGGTGAATTGTCATCTACAATTAGAGCACAATAAGAAAAGCAGATATAAAAATACAGGAGTCATTTCTATGTGTCATGTGCCTGCTGAATTTTAAGAGTCAGAGATTTGGTGTTCTGGCCATTGTAACAAAGTAAATATTTGAGGGTCAGAGTTGTGCGGGAACCTATTAGGTGCTGACGACAGATACCCCCATGCTGTCAGTCTCACATTTCCTTCTGCCAATTTGTGGGCTGTCTTAGCATTCAGTGGACTTTGAGGATGTGGCCGTGAAGTTCACCTTGGAAGAGTGGGCTCTGCTGGATCCTTCACAGAAGAGACTCTACCGAGATGTGATGAGGGAAACTGTCAGGAACCTGGCCGCTGTGGGTGAGGATGACGTCACTCCTTCACGTAGCAAATTACAGAACAAGTGTTTCTTGCTGATCCACTGTGTCCTATAGCATCAGTGTTGGAAAATGTGTGACTTTAGGGAAAAAATTACCTTGGATCAAAGCTAATTTTGCATCTGGAATTACAATTTTGTAACTCTTGATTATTGGTGGGTATGAATTTTAGAGAAGAAGAAAGACTAGAGTATTGAAGATGAGCAATAAAGCAAAAGACAATCCCAAATGATCTGCACTCACAAAAATCTGTAGTGACTGTGAAGAGAATTTATGTATGTGATAATTTTCAGAAGCAAAGAAGCAAAACAGTAAGTCCAGAACTAATTGTTTATCATAAATTTTAGTAAATATATAAAAATGTCATAGATATTCAAAGCACTACTGTGAAACCCATATATAAACATGATTTTTTTTATATTTTGGGGGGTTTTGTTGTTTTTTTATTGTTCACTGAGCTATTTTGCATCACCCCATCCTGGTCCCAAATTCTTGGAGGCAGAGTCTCCACATGTACTTTTGGCTGGATTTGAACTTGCTGTGTAAATTCAGCTTTCTTGGACCATGTCCTCTCCTGAGTTAGCTTCACGACTGCTGAAATTACAGGTGGGTGCCACCATGCCCAACTATCCCCAGTTCTTTTAAAGTTTTGCTTTGTTTTGCTTTGTTTTTTTTTTTTTGTGCTGGAGATCAAACTCAGGGCCTTGTGCTTTCAAGGCAAGCACTCTAACCACTGAGCTAAATCCTCAACCCCTGAAGGTTCATTTTGAGATGGGATCTTGCTTATTTTCCCAGGCTGACCTGGAAATTGGTACCCTCTTGACTCAGGTTCCTGAGTACTTGGAGCTGCCGGAATGGGCTGCTCTGCCTGGCATTATTATTATTTTGGTACAGTAAGACCCCTCTTAACCCTGCTTCACTTAATGCTCTTTCAGTATTATACAGTTACATAAAAGTACAGTAAATTTTGGGATTTCACTGTTATGCAGTGTGGGACATCTCACCTTGGTCATGTGGGTTCTGACATGTCATGTGACATCTCAACAGTCTAGTGTCACATTCATTGTCATTGCAATGCATATCAGACCACACCAATAAATGTATACTTAGTGCATCATAGTGGATTAGTGACATAAATATATTTCATTTTACTGTAATAAATATGTTATCTAATTCTAATTTTAAATTTTTGGTTAGAAAAGAAAAAGAAAGTAAAGTGACAAGAAAAATTGTAAATCTAGCTAATGAAACAAGATTGGACAATATAAATGCACAGGACATTGAAGAATTACTGCAAGTTTCTGATGAAAGTCTTTCCAATAAGAATCTAAAAAAATTAGTAGAACAAATACATGAAGATGGTGAAATAAGGGTTTCTGAAAATGATGAGCAAAAGGAACTTTCGATTGATTTTCTGAAAAAAAGTTAAGTGACTAACAGAAATTATGGTTTATATAAAATGATCTGAACTTTGAAAGAAGTTCAAAGGCAAGATGAAGTGTCATTGATGCAATATCTTTCTATCGACAGTTGTTTGCTGAACAAAGCCAGAAAAGGCAAACATTAGATGGCTTCATTACAAAAACACAAAAAATTTCCAATGAAAATGAACCTTTCTTATCAAAAACATTAAATATTTTTTGCATTTGTTAGATTTTTATGAATGTTTTGTGACATAAGATCATTATTAGCAATAAAATGAATATAAATAATGTAAAAAACTGAACAATATTGATAAATTTTCTTATTCTCTGTTGGACTTCACCAATCCCCACTATTTACATGTTAAGATGACCTCATTGAATGCTGTTTCATTTAGCTCTGGGACTTCCTAGACCATATCCCCAGCTTCATGTGGGGTCTTACTGTATTAGTGATGATTAAGTGCTTTTCCAAGCTTTCTATCCATTCACTTTGAAGAGCTACAGACATGGAAGAAAACCTATACTTTCCCTGAAAGTTCAGACCATATTCAAGGTATCAAATTCTTTTTTGAAACTACTGAAAATGTGCTGCTTATTTTTTACAGAAGTCACATAGTGGAGAAACTTTGTGAGAATAAAGAAGTTCATGAATGTGCAGAAAAATCCTCCCAGATTCAGATCTCAGTCTTACTGAGGAAAGTTATACCAGCATTAAGACAATGTAACAGTGAATTTGGTGAAAAATTGGTCATGCATCCCACTTTCTTTAATGGGCTACTCAGATCTCAGACTTGCCACAGGACACATGAGAGTCAGAAACATGGCGAGGAGCCATATAAATGTAAGGCGTACACTAAAGTGTTCTTTGATCACCAATGGCTTCAGAACCATAAAAGAACTCACATTAGAGACATAGAGTATGGATATAAACAATGTACCAAAACTTTCAAATTTTTCACTTACTTTCAAACACATAAAAGAAGTCAAAGTACAGAAAAATCTTATTAATGTAAAGAATATGGGAAAGCCTTCTTCTCTCATGAAAGTTTTCAGGGACATGAATGTGCACAGTGGAAGAGAAACCTTACATAGGTAAAAAATGTGGAAAATCCTTTATCAAATAACATTTAAGGTACATATGAAACAACACAGTGGAGGTAAAGTATCAAGGAAAACAATGGCGTACATCTTTTTCATGTGACTCAGCATTAAAGAAAAATGGAACAAGTTATACTGGAGAAATACCTTTTTATATAATCAATGTGGTAAATCCTTCAGTATTTTATGCATTCTTGACATAATAGAAACATTCTGCAGAAAAGTCTAATAAATGTACAGTATATGGTAAAGAGCTTATTCCCTAAGCTTGTGTTTATATGAACATTCATACTGCAGAGAAATTTCACAAATAACCAGAGTGTAAGAAGTGCTTTGTCTGCTGTGAAAAGCTTTGCTTACATATGTGGGTGCACAGTGAAGAACAGTATTATAAATGTATGGATTATGGGAAGGCATTTAAGAATTCACATGTTTGTGAACAGTATGAAAGAACCCATACTGGTGGGAAGGCCTATAAATGTAAACAGTGTGCTAAGTGCCATAATTTTTCCAGTTACTACCTAAAAGATTAAAGAACTCACACTGGAAAGAAGCCTTATGAATGTAAACAATGTGGAAAGGCCTTCGCTTCTTCCCATTCCCTCAAAATGTATGTAAGAACTCGCAATGGAGAAAAACACTATGAATGTGAGCAATGTGGTTAAGACTTTTGCTTATTGCAGTGCACTCCCCATGCATGAAAGAGTTCACACTGGACAATAACACTATAAATGTAAAGAATGTGATAATGGCTTTGTTTCTTCTCACTGTCAAAGACATGAGAGAACTCACACTGGACAGAAACCCTATAAATGTAAAGAATGTGGTAAGGGCTTTGCTTTAGTGAGCACAAAAGGCATGATGAAAACATACTGAGCAGAAACCCTGTGGATGCAAACAATATGGTAAGGCCTTCACTTTTTCCAGTTACCTCCAAATGCACATTAGAACTCAAACCAGAGAGAAGTGCTATGTATGCAAAGAATGTGGCAATATCTTTGCTTCTTCTTATGACTTCATACGCATGAAATATCTTACTCTGGAGAAAAACTGTAAACAATGATGGGAAGGCTTTTGCTTATTACTGTGGAGAATATGACAAGGCCTTTGTTTATTCTGGTCATGTCAAAGGCATGTGAGAAAACACACTGGGCAAAAACCCTAGGAATGTAAACAATGTGGTAAGACCTTTATTTCTTCTAGTTATCTCCAAATGCATGTAAGAATTCACACTGGAAAGAAACCCTATGAATGTAAACAATGCGGAAAGGCATTCACTTTTTCCCATGGCTTACAAGTACATAAAAGCATTCACACTTGAGAGAAACCCTCCGAATGTAAACGATGTGATAAGATCTTCAAATCTTCTGGTAACCTCCAAGCACATCAAAGAATTCACACTGGAGAGAAGCCCTGTGAATGTGATCAATGTGGGAAGCCCTTTGGTTGTTGTCCTGACTTCCATTCGCATAAAGGAACTCACCCTGGAAAGAAACCCTATGAATGTATGTGATACGGTAAGGCCTTTCTTCAATGCAGTGCCTTGCAAGTCCATGAAAGAGGTCACACAGGACAGAAACTCTATGGAAGTAAACAATGTGCTAAGGCCTTTGTTTCTCCTGTTCCCTCAACATGCATGAAAGTCATCCTGTACAGAAAACTTATGAATATAAAAAGTGTGGGAAGGCATCTGCACATGCTCTTACATTCTGCATGAAGTAACTCACAGAGGACAAAACTGAATGCGAAGGTGGTAAGACCTGTACTTACTGCCATGCCCTCACAAGGTATGAAAAAACTCAGGTTGGGAGAAACCTCATGAGTGTTAACTCCGTGAAATCTTTGACTGTGGCCACTACTGGCCTAGAAATTCACGTTGAAATGAAACCCTGTGAAGGTAATAACATGGTAAGGCCATCAGTTGTTTCAGTTAGATCTGTGCACATCAGCCTAGCTCCTGGAGAGAAACCCTCAAGACATAAACTATATGGGAAGCCCTGTGGCACTGAAATGGCATTTGAGGACAAAAGCAAAGGAGATACAAGCCCTGTCTGGTTAACAAAATGTAGTAACGTGACCCCTTCTGCTCTGCTCTGTTATGTGAATGAAGCCCTGTGAACTGTATGAAATGTGAAAGAATCTGTCACATCGTATACCCTTTAGAGAATGCATGAAGATTTCTACCTGATAGGAACTTAGCCAGTTTCCTCTTAGAACCTGGCTTCATGCCTTCGCACTCAACCAACCTCTCTTTCCTACTAATAGGCCTTATGTACTCCTGACGTTCCTGTTCCAGTGCAAATTCTGGGCCTGATTAGTCCAGCTAACTGCCTGGACCGAGAAATAAGGATCCTGCCATTGGCCAGCTACTCCCAAATACCCTTTCTGGAAGGTCCACTCCCCTCTGCCCCCCTCCCCTGACTGCCCCATGCCCCTAAACCATGTGCCTTACCCACCACCTGTATACATCTGGTTTTGTATCTGGCCTTAGCCCATGATTTAATCTCCATGCCTCATGTGGCTCTCGCCTTCATTAACCCATTATAGAGACTTGGTCTGAAGAATGCACATTTAGTTGCTTGCCCATTACTGCCACAATGCCCCAACAGTAGTGTCTGTTCCTAAGTGTCCTGTCCATGTAGCTCAAGGTCCTTGTGCCCAAGCCCTAGCAGTGTTTCCCCTAAGAGGACAGCCTGTGAGACCAAATGCCTTATCGTCTGCCTTTATATTGCTGGCTTTGGCCTCTGACAAAGACATAGCTTTGGCCACCTGACCCAATTTTGCTCCTGACTCTACACCAAATTTAAGCTCTTTGCCTTATCTGCCATAACCTGGGTGATGTAACCATACCTTGAAAATACCTGTCCATATTGCCTTTCTCCAGCACTCTGTGCCACTGTTAGCTTTTCACTAGCTCCTTAACCTGAGTCCATGCCTTACCACCTACCATTAAACCCACTTACATGGATCTGTGCACTGCCCTTCCTCTCTGCACTTATGCACCCATTATGCAGGCCTTCTCTATTCCTTGAATATGCTTACCTCATTCATAGCCATGGCCTGGCTACTTCATGCTTAGTGGCCCTGACCAAGACCCCTGCCCTACACCACATGCACATATAGTAACATATCCTGCTGCCTCCTGGCCCAAGTGAACCATAGTTGGAATGGCCCCTTACCTGAAATTCCTCCTTTCTCAGGTAGTATGCCCTCCTGGGCTCCCTTACACCATGGATGGTATGTTTAGCCTTAAGACATGGCCTTACAAACCAGGCTTTCCTTGGGTCCTTTCTCAAACGTCTAGTTTTAACATTTGGGCCACTGTAATCTATGCTTAACCAATGCTGGGTAAAGGTCCTGTCCCCATTTCCAAGGGCCCCAGTCCCTAGACCCTTCATCCTCTTGCCTGGCATCCTCTTGAGCCCTGTGTCTTACCAACCTCATGGAACGTAAGAGGCTTCATAAAACACAATGCCTTGACCTTGTGATGGCAAAACCCAGCAAGTATCATTGCATTCCTGGCCCCACTCACTGAATTATAAGTGATGGCCAAGTGATACGAGGTGATCCACCTGGCCAAAGCCCCTGCCACACAGCAGCTCTGTCCCATGTCCTACTCCCAGCACTCCTCTTTCTCTGTCCTACGCCTCCAATTTTTCTGCATGTTTCAATGCTAGAATTTCCCACTAATCATTTCCCACCCCAAGACAATGACCTGGAAGAACATACATGATCCTCCTTGTCCCCCGACCAAAGCAGCAGCCTTGGTCACTGGGATCCATTCTATCAGCCAATGAAATCAACCCTTTTCCTTCATGTTGCTTCTACCAAGTAACCCCAACATGTCCAGGTGAAAGGCTCATCTAACAATTCAGTGGGACCATTGCTCTTTGCTGTGAAGAAAGCAGCCCCCCTGGAACCAAAAACAAGACCAGAACATGAGCAGAGTTCAGTGATTCTGGGATGGAACTCAGCATTCTGTGCTAAGACTGGTAGGTGTCATGCCGGGAGCACCTATGCCCACTTCCACCCTCCATCTCTCTGTCTGGCCCTCAGGGTTCTGGTTGTGAAAGAGGTACGCCACCACGTGGTTTCGGGTTTACAGCACACACTGTGTCCCATCCACAACTCAAGCCAAATCATACTTTATTGAACACCTTTATTCAAATAAGAGACCAAAAGGCCTTGCCACTGACCAGGCCCCCAGCAGGCACGTAGAGTTCTGAAGAGTACCTCCTGGGCTTCAACCTCTGCAGCAACAGCAGGGAGAAAAGGCCACGGCTTCTCTCCAGTGTGAGTTCTTACATGCATTTGGAGGTAACTAGAAGAAGTGAAGGCCTTACTACAGTGTTTACATTCATAAGGGTTCTCTCAAGCATGAATTCTTACATGCATTTGGAAGTAACTGGAAGAAGTGAAGGCCTTATCACATTCTTTACATTTATAAGGTTCCTCTCCAGTGTGAGTTCTTTTATGCATTCAGAGGGCACTACGATAAGCAAAAATCTTACCACACTGTTCACATTCACAAGGTTTCTCTCCAGTGTGAATTCTTACATGGATTTGGAGGTAGTCAGAAGCAGCGAAGGCCTTAGCACATTTACATACATAGGGTTTCTGTCCAGTGCGAGTTCTTTCATGCCTTTGGCAGTGTCCAGAAGCAGCAAAAGCCTTACCACAATCTTTACATTTGTAGATTTCTCTCCAGTGTGAGTTCTTTTATACATTCAGAGGGCACTACACAATGAGCAAAAGTCTTACCACACTGCTCACATTCATAAGGTTTCTCTCCAGTATGAGTTCTTACATGCATTTTGGGGTAAGTGGAAGATGTGAAGGCCTTTCCACATTGTTCACATTCATAGGGCTTCTTTCCAAGGTGCTTTTGGAGGGATCTGGAAAAACTAAAGAGCTTAGCACACTGTTTACATTGATAGAGTTTCTCAGCAGTATGGGTTCTTTCATGTTGTTTAAAGACATAAAAATTCATAAAAGCCTTCCCACAATACTTACATTTATAATGTAGGTCTCCAGTTTGACCTCTCATATGTAATTGAAGCTTCTGAAAAAAGTCTAAGCACTTCTCACATTCTGGGCATTTGTGAAATTTCCCTAAACTATGAATTCTTTCATATAAATATACGCTTTGGGACTATTTAAACTCTCTACTATATATTGTACATTTATAAGGCTTTTTTAAAGAGTGAGTTCTTTCATTATGTGGGAAATGTGTGGAAATACCAAAAGATTTACCACATTGTTTATGCCCAAAAGATCTTTCTACAGTATCACTCATTCCATTTTCCTTTGATGCCAAGTAGGATGAAAAAGGTGTTGCCCACTGTTGACCCTGATACAGTTTCCCTCCATTGTGTCATTTCATGTGTAACTTAACTGTGGAGTGTTTTTCCACATTCTTTGCATTTGTAACGTTTTTCTGCAGTGTACACTTTCATATGTCCCTGAAAGCTTTCATGAGAAAAGAAGGCTTTCTTACATTCTTCACGTTCATAGGATTTCTCTGTACTATAAGTTTTTTCTTGTGTTTGAAAGGACCTGAGAAATTTGAAAGTACTGGTACATTGTTTATATCCATAACTCTATGTTTCCCATATGAGTTCTTTTGTTGTTTTGAAGCCAATGGTGATCACTGAAGACTTTAACACACTCCTTACATTTATATGGCTTCTCTCCACATTCCCTATTCTCATGTGGCCTCTGTCCAGTCTGAGATCCGAGGTGCCCAGTACAGAATGATGGGTGCATGAGCACATTTCCACAAAATGCACCTCTTACACTGGTATGACTTTTCTCAGTAAGACTGAGATACAAATCTGGGAAGACCTTTTCTGCACACTGATGTACTTCTTTACTCTCACAGTTTCTCCACTATATCACTTCTGTAATGATTAAGTAGCACAGTTTCAATGGTTTCGAAAAACAATTTGTTATCTTGAATAGGATCTAGCATTACATTGAGGCTTTCAGGAAAAACACAGGTTTTCTTCCATGTCTGAACTGTTTCAAAGGAAATGGATGAAAAACTCTGAAAAACCGCTTAACCATCACTAATATCAAAATAATGATAATGCCAGGCAGACTAGCCCATCCCTGCAACTCCAAGTACTCAGGAGCCTGAGTCAGGGGGGTATGAAGTTCTGGGGCAGTCTGGCAAATTAACAAGACCCAATATCAAAATGAACCTTAAAATAACTGGGGATAGGTGGGCATGGTGGCACCCATCTATAATCCCAGCAGTAATTAAGCTGGCCCAGGAGAGAACATGTTCCAAGATAGCCTAGTTTACATGGCAAGTTAAAATGCATTCTAGACTACATATGGAGACTCTACCTCCAAAACATTGGGACCAGGGTGAGGTCAGGCAAAATACCTCAGCAAAGAAGAAAAAAAACCCAAAACATAAAAAAATTCATGTTTATTTATGAGTTTTCACAATACTGTTTTGAATAACCTATTTTATATAATTATTTAGTAAAATTTCTGATAAGCAATTAGTTCTGGCCTGTTTTACTTCCTTGTTTCTGAAAATTATCACATACAAAATTTTCTTCAGTCACTGCATTCTGGTGTGAGTACAGCTCACCTGAGATATCCCTCCTGCTTTTGGTCCTCATCTTCAGTGCTCCTCACTTTCTGCTTTGTCTCTAAAATTCACCCACAAATAACCATGAGTTAGAAAATTGTAATCCTATATGCACAATTAGCTTTGATCCAAAGTAATTCTTTCAATAAAGCTACACATTTTCCAACACTGACATTACAGGACACAGTGGATCAGCAAGAAACACTAGTTTTATAATTCACTACATGAAGGAATGACATCATTCTCACCCACAGCAGCCAGGTTGCTAATGGTTTCCCTCATCACATCTCTGTAGAGTCTCTTCTGTGAAGGGTCCAGCAGAGCCCACTCTTCAAAGGTGAACTTCATGGCCACATCCTTAGAGCCCACTGAGTGCTAAGACATTGCACAAATTGGCACAAGAGTGACAGCACGAGGGAATCCATCCTCGGTACCTCAGGTGTTCTCAGAGAGCTCTGGTTTCCAAACATTTACTGTGTTACAATGGCCAGAACACCAAATCTCACTTCCTCATAAAATTCAGCAGGCACATGACACGTAGAAATGACTTCTACATTTTTACATCAACTTTTCTTGTTGTGCTCTGATGGTAGATCACAATTCACCTTGAGGAATGTGATTCAATGAGACAAAAATCGATGCACCCAATTCAATATGAAACAACTTGTCATTTCCATATTCTGTCCTATAATTCATCATATGCCATGAAAAACTGACCCAGGTGTACATATGTTTTTAATGAGTAAATACACCCTTAAAACTATTCCCATTTACACATGTGAGAGGACAGAAGGCCTGTGGAAATACATTATGTAATAAGAAATGGATTTTTCAGAGGTCAACCAGGGCATTAGAAGCATGCAGAGATGGGAGTAGACAGGCACATCAAATGTCCCCCCCACAATGAAAGGTTTGGACAACAGGATTACAAGCTGGGGGCAGCAAATGCTACAAAAGAAACACTGTCTCAAAATAAAAATGGTTGGGAAATAGTTCAGAGGCAGAGTTCTTACCTACCATGTATACAGTCTTGAGTTAAATTTCCAGAAACACTGAAAAGAAGTAATCAAATAGACCCAGGTTAATGAAAACACTTACTGAGACTTGTAGTATAGCTCAATAATAGACTGCCTACCTGGGCCTACGGAGAGGCCTAGGATTCAACCCCCTGCATGTATTCACGTTTTATTTAGATATGGTACTAGAGATCAAGGCCACAGGATCCTACATGCCAGGAAGCAGTCTAACACCGAGCAACATACTAGTATTTCATTTTTAATTTTTATTTTGCAGCAAAATCTTTTCCATTACACTGAGTGGACACAAACTAGTGTTCCTCCCTAAACATTTTTTGTGGCTGGAATTATAGTTTCTTGCCAACTCACCTGGCACATTTTCTCAAATTCTATAACCTCAGAATTTCATTTTATTAACCACAAGATAAAATTAAAGAATGTTAGGCCATTTCTTTCTACATGACTCAGACTTTAATTATCATCATGAAAGCTCAGAAATGAGGAGAGAGATCAAAGCAAGGACACCAGAAATTTGTCCTAACACCTGCAGGTACTTCAAAAGGGAACTTACTTTAAACCCAGCCAGATAATCTGAAATCCTCACATGAAAGACCCTGAGTTCATGATGGTCAGGAAGCAGAATGTGAGGTCAGGAACCAGGAAGACAGATACACCCTACCAGGTCTCCCCCTACCCCCATAACCTGTATCTCCACCCCCACCTCTAATACCAAGCCACTGTGGCACCCTGTTAATCCATTCACCTTCCACAAATCCTGCCGTCAACTGCGTAGGGTTCTGAGGGGACCGCCCTACGATTGATCTTAAAGAAATATCAATATAACTTTCCAAACCTGTAAGCAAAAAAGAACAGTGGACAGAATATCCTAGACCTCTGCAAGTAAAAGAAAACAGTCCTCATAATTCTTGGAAAACAGCAAAAGAAGTGACTGTAGTGTCACACATGCCGTGCATCACATACACTGTCAAAGGACAGAAACTTACACCAATAATCAATGTCTACCTCAGAAAACAAAAATCTGGGATTTTATCCAGAATAAACAAAAAATTAAACATTAGAGAAGAAATTAAACCTGGCCAATCAATTTAGACAAGGAAGATCATTAAAACCTATGTGTACTCAAGCCAATTGAAAGCAGAGGACAAGGAAAGAGCCAATCGCCCCCCAATTTGAAGGCTGAAGAGGGAAGATTACATGAGACCAGCATTCAAGGGCACCTGGGAGAGATGAGGTCTCTGAGAAAACAGTGACAGGAACCAGGTGGCGTGGTGCATGATGTGACGCTGCACTCAGGAGGCTGGGGCAAGAAGATCATTGTGAGTTGAGGACCAGTCTGGGTTACATAGCAGGGCCTTGTCTCAAAACAAAGCAAAACAAAATGAAATAACAAAACGAAAACTAAAACAAACAACACAAAGGAGAAAAAGAAAAAGGAATTTTGGACCTTGGATGTAGTTTATTAGTACATTATTTTCCTAGCCTGAAAACCGAGAATTAATCTCCACATTTAAAAAAAATTGGTATGTGTACCTGAGGATTTAAATGCATAAATAGCCTGCTCTCGCATTTTCAGGTTCTCTTTCCTAAAAAGAGCAAAATTCATGAGATTCAGAATTTCTGTGGTTTATGGCACTGCATCTCGCAGTCCACTTTTATCTTTCCCCAAACAACTGGAAATTACGTGAAATCACACAGGACAGAATAACTCCCAAGTACTGCGCCAAGCAAAATTACAGGTTGAGCATTTCTAATAGAGGAATCTGCGGAATCTGCGGGAAATCTGCAAATGTTCTCCGAGGCCAGCCGCAGCCTACCTGGCGCGGCCTGCCCGAGGCCTGCCCCGCGAGGCCCAGACAGCCGCACTGGGACCCGGCCTGGGGGCGCAGGGCTCCGGGACCGCGCTCGGCTCCAGGCCGCACAGCCCGCCCCGCCCGCGCCTCCGCCGGGAGCGCGCTCCTGACCCCGCAGGTCCCGCCCGAGCGCCTCAGCGCGGACCCCACGCGCGCCGGCTCCCCGCCGCCCGCCGCCCGCACAGGCCGGGGACTCGCGGGCTGCCCACGGCGGGCTCCGGACCGGCCCGCGTCGCCGCGCGGGGACCGACAGCACCCGGGTCCCGCCGCCGGCCCGCCCCGCCCGCGGCCGGAGGGAACCGGAACCGAGCGCGACCCCGACGGCGAAGCCCGCAGCGCACGTGAAGGCCGGTCCGTCAGGCGGCTCGGCGGTGCCCGCAGCCCGCTTCCCGCGTCTCCCAGCCCCGCGCTCACCTCGGCCATCTTCCCGCTGCCGGCGTCTCCCGGAGTCTGCCCGAGGAAGCCTCGGCACGCACGACCGCAGCGCCACAAAGTTCCCCGCGGCGTAACTACAGGAGACCCGCCCCTCTGCCAGCGTGCTAGGAACAGGAGGAACAGGGCGCTTGCGCAGTGCGTCTTTCACGTCATTCCGAACAATATGCTAGTTGGACATTTTCTCTGAGGAACACACTGACAAAGTACTCTAGTGCTAACCTCCACCCTCATCCCTGGAGGACATTTTAAATTGTCCTTTTACGTAGAGTTAGGTGCATTCATGTTGTGAAACCAATTTCCAAAACTACTTGCATCTTGTAAGACTGGAGCTCCAAAACCGTTTAGAAGCTTCTCATATCTGCTCTTTCGATCTTAGACTTTGCTGTTTTGCATATTTTTTAAAACTTTCCCTGAGCCTGGCGTGGTAGCGCCTGCCTGCAAATGGCTAAAGTGGGAGGATCTCAAAATGGAGCACAGCCTGGGCAGCCCAAAGATTTGCAGACCGCAGTCAAAATTTAAAACAAAAAACAAAAACAAAAAAAAAAAAAACACTTTTTTTTTTTTAACGTGGGATTAAGATGTACCACAATGCAAGGGGCCTGAGTACTGCAAATCCAATGTACTGGAAAACAGAAAAAAACAGAGGTCTAGACTGGGGGATGAGACTGACATGTGAAATGCAGCACAGTCTGAGGAGGCTGAGCCCTTAAAAAGTGGGGTCTGGTGCTGTTTGTAGGTAGAGTCACAGTTTTTCTTAGCAGTCCATGACATCAAACCCAGAGACATCTGCATCTTGGCAAGCACAGTAAGAGACATCATTGAATAGACTTCGGTGGAGAGATATTTCCACACATTTTGATCAAGAGAGACTTAGTGTTGTATCTTAGAATTCTGTTTACTCAGAGAGTAAGAAAAACACTTTGGTTTTTCCTATCACTTTCAGAAAGCTCCATTTGTCATCCCCAAATGGGAAAAATTTTGATGCCTTTTTTTTTTTGATGACTTTTTATACGAAGGTATTTTGAAGATTTTGAGAAGAGAATATTGCGTTGGGTATGTGGCACTAAGCATGAAACTCTGTGCCTCTGGCATGCTAAGCAAGTGCTCTACCACTGAGCTCTTTTCCCCAGCCAAGATTTTTGTTTTACACATGAAATGCCCAACCCTATGTTGCATTCACAGGTATTTTGGTTTGGTAGACTTCTCATAATGTTGAGGAAGAAGGGAGAAGTAACATTTTCCAGCTTTATTATGGAGCAACTAAATCTGGCAAGGTGCAGCACACATGTAATCACGATTTTTCAAAACTTTTGAGACAGGAGGGTTTTAATTTTCAGACATCATTGGGTAAATTAGTGACAGCCTGTCTAGGAACATAAAAAACACAAAAGAGCTGGGACTATATCTTACTGGTAGAGTACTTGCTAGAGTGCATGGGGCTCTGGATTAAATCTAATACACTGAAAAACAAAACACAAAATAGAGGAAATAAGAAAATTTCATTTACTATGTCAAGAAAAAGGAGGCTCATGAAGGCAAACAAGATGAGAGCAGTGCTAGCAAAGATGGCCCGGGCTCTGAAAGAAAACCGGCCCTCAGCTTCATTACATTTTCACTACCACGCATTTCCCTAATAAAATTTCATGCCAAAGGGAGGACTTAACAAAATTTTAAGCGTATTTTGGGCCAAGCACCCCTGCATAATTATTATCCCTTTCCAGAGGGACCAGCCCAGCTGGAAATGTCCATAAATAATTAATGACATTCATTAGAATTTCTATGAAAGTCAAAAGTATCCTTTGTTGGGTGCTCCTCAGTCTGAGGAGGTGGCACTCTGGCTGGAGAGCAGGAAATTCCTGTCTCTTCCTGGGTCTGCTGACTCAGGCCAGCTCTGTTCTTTGTACTGTGGATTGAACACAGGGCCTTGGGGCTGATCTACATTCAAACACATTTTTAGTTTTTATTTTGAGCTGGGGACTCACAATGACTCCTTAAGTGATCTTCAATGTATGGTCTTCCTGCCTCAGCCTCCTGAATGGAGGAATTGTAAACTTGTACAAACATTGCCAGCTGTCATCCAATTTTGAAAACAAAACTTGAGACTAATTTTGAGACAAAGTAGAAGAAGAAGTTTGAATCTGTGTTTGAGTCTCACGAGATCTTGACATTCTGACCAAGTTTTCATAAGTGCTTATTTCTCCATTTGCTGTTTCTTCTTGAGACCGTTTCTGGGCAATTTATATGGTTGGGTTTCAGCTGAGCATGGTGGGAAACAGCTGAAATCTTAGCACTGTCAGAGGATGTGGCAGGAAGATTGCAAATTCAAACCCAACCTGGGCAATACAGCAACTAAGGCAGACCTCACATCTAAATGAAATACTGTTGTGAAAAACAGCTTGGGGTGTAGCTCAGCAACAAGGCCCTTCAGACTATAACATACATGTGCATGCATGAAGAAATCAATAACAATAACTCTGAAGTCTTGCCAGCTTGATAAATAACACGCATTTACCCCCCAAAAAAACCCCAAAACTAAAAATAAAACAAAGCATAACTTATTCTTTGCTGATTCTGTAGGCGTATGATTCCATAATAATTAGAATCTCATTTTGTTCGCCCCACCCCATCATTCTTCCCATCTCATGAACAGTTTAAAATGAGAAGAACAGGGACCAAACTTACCTATTTCAAAAATGACATCTGCATATTTCAAAGGTTAGATGTGCGCAGCCCGCATTGGATTCTGTCATTTTTAAAAAACAAGTGTGATAAAATGTTATTACTAGGAGTTTAAAACAAATATAAGGTAATTGCAGTGGCACTTTGAGGGAGATACAGAGATTAAGAGAAAAGGATTTCCTAGGAAAATTCTACGTCCTACACAGAGTACCTCACAAGCTCCCTCTGCCAATTCAAATAAAGGAGAGAAAACAGTAGACCTTTTATGTTTTGGGAGATTATAGGTGATGCAAATAAAGGATGAAGATGAGAGTGCTGTTGTTGAAATTGAGAGGAAATTATGGTTGACAATAATTAACTGTATGCTTCAAAAAGCTAATAAAAGATTTAGAACTGCTTACAACACAAAGAAATGATATGTGTTTGAGGAGACGGATATGCCAATTGCTGTGTGCTTCATAAATAGTGTATAATTATTAGGTATCAATTAAAAATTAATATTTTTTGAGACGAGTTCTCGCTATTATAGTTCAGGCTGGAACTGAGTTATGTAGTTCAGCCAGCCCTGAACTCATGGAGATCCTCCTGCCTCAGCCTCCCCTGTGCTGGGATTACAGGCATGTACCATCACACCAGCTCAATATATTTTTAAAGAGAGACATTCTCTTAAATACAGATGAAGTCTAACTGATGACCATCTTCCCTCTTCATACTTTCATGCAGATTGGGTTGTGTGTGTGTGTGTGTGTGTGTGTGTGTGTGTGTGTCTCAGCAACGAGAGAAGAGTAACTAAAACAAAATGTGAGCCAAATAAACCTTTCTTCCCCTAGCTTTGGGTGTCTGGTATTTTGTCTCAGCAACAAGAGAACAGTAACTAAGATAGTGCGTCTGTGTCTGTGTGTGCTGGGGCTTGAACTCGGGGCCTTGTGCTTTCGAGGCAAGCACTCTAACCACTGAGCTAAATCCCCAGCCCCTCATTACAGATTGGGAAACAGAATGAAAAGGGGAATTTTTGCCAAATTTAAATATATTAACTACTCAATTGTTATCCCAAAATGCAAAAACATTGAATACACATCAACCATAAATGGTTATGATTTAGTACAAGAAAAAATTGAGAATTGAAATATATTTCAGAAACTTCATGCTGGGTGTGATGGCACATGCCTGTGATCCCTGTACATGGGAGGCTGAGGCAGGCAGATCGCCATGTGCTCAAGGCCAGCCTGAATTATGGAGTGAGACACTGCCTCAACCCTCTCCCCCAAAACAGAAGCTTCACTAGGACAAAACAGATAAAATATTACTGCTTAAATGCAGCTATGTAGGATATAGTTTCCATGTAATAGCTATATTTTATGTTTAGTTTAACAGGCACTATCTTGAGAGCAGAACAGTTTTTTTGTAGCCAATAAATAAATTGCATTCAATAAAATAATCTATATATGGGAAATATGATATATCCTGAAATGTTCATATAGCACCCAAACTTCTCAACACTTTGGAAAAGATCTCTTAAAACTCATACCTCAAGTCATAAAAATAGCCAAGGAAAATAATCAATGCAGGACAAAACTTACAAGTTATATTCTTAATTCCCCATTCAATAAGATACCAATAAGATACCAATTACCAATGTTTTGTTTGTTTTTATTTTTGAGACTGGGTCTTGCTATGTAGTTCAGGCTGGCCTTGAACTCACTACATAGCTCATGTTGGCCTCATACTCATGGAAAACCTCCTGCCTCAGTCATCTGCATACTGGGATTACTGGCCTGTGCCACCATGCCTAGGTTGCAATTTATTAAAAGAAAATGAACCGTCTACATGCAACTTGCTAGTGTGGAGAATCTCAACTACTTAAACATCACTCTTTCTGCTAGTATTTAAAGTATTGCATCTCTGGTGGCAAGCCTGAAAACTATGAAGCATTCTATTTCCCTTGTTTCACACTTAGAACCTCGGTCTTACCCCTTTGTAACATCCATCCATGTGGTAGATACAAAATTTCCAGTACACAAGCAGAGCAATGGAACAAAGCTTGGAAGGATTTCAGCAAAGCTTTACTTCTGCAGAAGGGTGCATGGCCGAGCTAAACGCAGCCAAGCAGCGCACACAACAAATAATCTATTGGGGTTTTATTCCTTGATGCATTGATGTCACTATGCTTCGCCCCCTGGGTGACCAGTGTGGCTGTACACTCTAACCTGATTGGCTAGTTTTTAAAGTGTCATAATTGCTGGGCAGAACAGATCCTGTGACTCAGGATCCTCCTTGTTACACACACAATTTATGGTGAAACTAGGATGTGTACATTTTGCAGAAATAGGATTTTACAAGAAAAAAATAGAGATTCATATAAAATTGATTTATCCTATTCTATTTGACAAAAGAGAATACTTCTCTCAGAATTTTCCCCTCTTTATTATATACTGTTATTCTTTTCTTCAAATTTGACTAATATTGGTTGACTTTCAAGATCTGGGTCTGAGGCTTCTGTAGCTGGGAATTGTCTAGTAAGGGCTGTCTCTATCAATCGTTATACAACAATCTTACACAGGGAACGATGCAACATCTCACTAAAGTCATTCTCCCAACATGACGATAACAGAACTCAGGATTGAGGTCACTATTCCCTTCTCTCTTCCAGCCCCTCGTCCCATTAGGTTAGAGAAAGGGTCGTCTATTCCTGAGTCCTCTAACTCATTAGCCAGAATTGTTAGGTCCTGTAGAGCTTTGCTTATGGTACCATCTGGAGGTGTATTATGTGGAATGAGAGTACAGCACTGGCTGTCTATCATTATGCATATTCCCCCTTTTTCTACCAGGATCAAATATAAAGCCACCCTTTTCCTCCAGGCTATTTTGCTGATGGAACCTAATTGTTCTGTTCTTCCTTGAATAGCACCTGTAGTGCAGTTAACAATCCTCTATCGGTTAGAGTAGATGTAGTTTATCCAGTCTACCACCAGAACAATATTGATTCAAATCCTGCTGCTCTTTGGTTTATAGACTTGGTTGGGAACTCCCCTAGACACTCCTGTGGTATCAATATAAATGTGAGGATCAAATAACCCTTCTTTAGGTGAATTTTCTCTCTTGGTAGAGTGCAGATTTTGGGACGGATTAGGGTGTCTAAATTCGAGGGTGAAAAGAATGGCCAGTTGGACTAACGTACAGGTTCCACTCTAGTTGGCTGCTAGGGTCTCAAGTAATGATCCTCCACAATAGCATCAAACATCTGTTCAGGCCACAGTTAGTGCTTTCTGATTGCCCATCTCATCAAAAATTGATCTTCAGAACATCTTGATGTATTATCTAAGAATTCTAACTGCCACCCCACCTTGAAAGGCATGAGGCATAATTAGTCAGCTAAGATAGAGGCCTTATGTTTCTTAGAGGCCTGTACCTATGATCTCTCAACAGGAACAGTAGTGACAAGGTCCTCTAGGACTCATTGCCCCAGGCCATCTGGCCCTGAAAGAGGGCTGTCATGCATTCCATCCTGGCAGAGTCTGAGGTCCATCCTAGTAGAAATGGAACTAGCTAAGTCTCTGGCTGACCTGCTGCACACGCATATCAATCGCTTTTATTTGGTGCATGGACAGAATATTTAATCCATTCCAGCCAGGCTTTTGCTTCCCCATATCCAGTCTCAATCACCACAGTTTGTTGCAAGTCTTTAACTTCTACCATGGTGACCTTGGCTGGGTCGCTGTTGGATGACAGAGGTGGCATTAGGCCAGGCTGCAGAGCCACAGCCTGTATAATAAGAGGAAAGGGTGAGTTGAGATGTTTTTGACTAGCTCTAAAGCAAAGGAACGAGCAGGTCATACCCTGAGACTCCTGCCACCAATCCATAAGTTCTAATAACTCCAGGTTCTTGAGTCATGGTTCCAAAATCATCAATAACCAGAGTGCAGAATTACACTCTAGGGGGCGGCAGTCAGGGGGAGGGTTTCCTCACATTATCTGTACTTTTTTCTTTAAGACTCCCATTGAATCTGAAGATGATGGGTTATAAGTCCGCCCCTTATACTGAGTAGTCCACCAAATATCATTCCGATCACCACAGGGACCTTTTGAAGCACTATATTTCTATCTCTTTTTGCTAAAGGGGCAGATGTACCGAACCTCCCCAGAGAGATAACTTTGGCCGTGTAAGTGTCCACAGGAAGAGACAAGACATGCATCAGACCTGATGGTTAGAGGAGAGGTAGCCTCAGTAACATTAATAGTGAAGATACCGTGGTCAATATTCACTAAAAGTAGAAGCCTCATTACAGATTTTTAAATGTTACTATTTCTGGAACTTGGAATTACCATCTATTTTTCCTTAGAATTGACAAGGGCACCTTGTTTACTTGAGTTTAATGAATCCAACCTTTTTCAGCAGTCTGGACAGTGGTCTCAGTTATAAATTTATACTGATATAGTCTTTCCCAAGTTGCTTTGAGTTCTTCTTTCCACATCTTGATCAGGATGTAATCACTAGATTGGGGTGGATGTGCTGGGAATTTGAGAGGTGGAGACTGGGCCAGCGATCCTCATTGTCTGAGAGAAAGCAGAGTAGAGGGAGACTGAGTTCATAATTCCTAAGGAATTGGCCTTTTATTCCAAAGGTGGGGATGTCAATAGCCCAGCCTGATAGGGTAGGCCACAGAGCATTTAATAAGGTGACAGACCAAAATCTTTTCATGGGGCAGATCAGATTCTTAAGACTGCAATGGGAAGACATATAGTCCAGGGTAGTTTAGTTTCTAGTGTGAGTTTAGTTAATTGACTTTTTAGGGTCCCATTCATCCTTTCTACTTTACCAGAAGACAGAGGATGCCATGTGGTGTGAAACTCCCACATGATTTCTAGGGCCCTCATGAGTACTCTAAAGATGTTAGCAGTAAAATAGCTCCATTTTTCTGAATTTATGTCTTCAGTTAACCAACACTGGGGAATAATTGTTTCCAATAGTACCTTGACAACATTTTTGGCCATGGCTCTAGGAAACAGGATGGCTTCAACCCAGTTAGTTAAATGGTCAACTATAACCAGCAAGTACTTTATACAGCCTACTTTGGGCATATCTGTATAGCTGATTTGGATACTGGTTTGTTTGCTTTTTCGGTGCTGGAGATCCAACTCAGGGCCTTGTGCTTGCAGGCTGATTTGGATACTCTGGAATAGCCTTAGCCCAGAGTTTCTTCCTCCCACAGGTGTTTTTTTTGTTTTGTTTTGCTTTTTGGTTTTTTTTGTTTTTGTTTTTTTTTGGTGCTGGGGATCGAACTCAGGGCCTTGTGCTCACGAGTCAAGCACTCTAACCACTGAGCTAAATCCCAGCCCCCACAGTTTGTTTTCAGTGCCTGTTTAGGACCTGTTTGCAGATAGGACGGTCCTTGGTTAACAAGTTTAACTATGGTAGATATACTCATGCACCCATAGGTTCTTAGGACCATGTGACACATAGGCCAGGTCCCCGATGGCTTCCTTGATGTAACTGGGCTAAGAGCTGACTCATGATGGGCTTTAAAAGCATCTGGCAGGAGCCATCTCCCTCCAGGGGATCTAGAGGCCCCTAGTTCTGTTAGCTGTTCTTCCTTCTGGGGCATGAATATCAGCCAAACTGATGGAGAGTTGAGAACAAGGGTGAGGTGGAAATCTGGGCCTTCTAGTTGGAGGGCTGCCTTTTTTGCAATCTGATCTGCTAGCATGTTTCCCTGGGATTCTACTGAGCACCCTCTTTGGTGTCCTGGCACATGTACTACAGCTATTTCTTCAGGCAACATTAAGCTTTCCAGGACCAGAGTGATTAATTCATTAAGGACAAGATGTTGTCCTTTGCTATTAATCAGACCTCATTCAGCCCAGATCTTTCCAAAGCTATACAACACTGCAAAAGCATACTAAGAGTCAGTATAAATAGTTACTTCCCTTCCCTTTAAGAATTTTAGGGCCTGATTTCATATGAACAACTCACAGGTTTGACCTGACCAATTATTGGAGAGTCTTCCTGACTTGACAAGTATGAGTTTTTCCCCATTTATAACAGAGTACACATTATTCCTCTTTCCTTCAATGACTAGGAGGAATCATCTATGAAAATCTTAAATCTGGTAGAAAAGGAAGTTTCTGTAGGACCGGGTAGAACTTTTGCTTGATAATCTATGAGGTCCATACAACAACGTTCCACAGCACTTTGGGTCCTATCTCTGGGGAGGAATTCAGCATGGTTATGCAGTGGGAAGGGTGAGATTCTCTCTAACAAGGTGGCTTTATGTTTTAATATCTGGGAGTCAGTTAGCCACCTTCCCACCTTCTGGTGGAGAATAGCATGGACTGGATGTAGCGTACTGACCATTAAGGCCACATCAACGGTCAATTTTCCGCTTTCCTCCATTATGGCAGCTGTGGCCACTCTGGATACACTAGCTGGATACACTCTGGCCAGCCCTGGGTTAGTGGATCCAGTAGTCTGGACAAGGACACCACCGGTCATATGTTACCTCCATGTTCCTGAGTTAAGACCTTGAGGGCTGTGCCCTTATTTACACTGACAAATAGATAAAAGGTTTTCTTGAGTGAGGGCAATGCAAAGACTGGGGCAGTGATGAGGGACTGCTTAAAGCTTTCTAGCAACTGGATCTCTTCTGGTTTCCAAAGAAGAGGGTCAGGTTCCTCTCCCAACAGTTTAAGATATAAGTCTTTGGTTTTTAAGGCATAGGAATCTATCCATTGTCAGTGATACCCAACAGGTCCCCTGAGCTTTCTAAGTTCCTTTTCAGTGCTGGGTAGCGGCATGTTGGTAACTCTCTCCACTCGCTCAGGATCTAGCCTCCATCTCCCCTAGCTATTTAAGTGTCCCAAATATTTGACTTCAGTTTCAACACATTGTAACTTAGTTTTAGAGACTGTTAGGCCCCGCCAGCCTAGGAAATTGAGCAGGCTGATAGCGGCATCTGGCATCTCCTCCTCAGAACACCAGATAACAATATATCATGTCTGTTGAATCAACTTATTTTGGTTCAGGAGCATGAATTATTTCAGGACTTGCTCTAGGACCTGGTCAAATAGATGAGATGAGTCAGTGAGTCCCTGTGGGAGAATGGTCAGTCCATATTTTTGCTTACTACCTACCTGGGGGACCTCCCCCTCAAAGGCAAATACATCCCTACTGTCTTCAGCCAAGATGCAGGCCCAAAAGACATCCTTCTGTTGCACCATGAGTGCATCTGGGGTCCAAGTACCCCAGGACACTCCTACCCAGGAACTGTCTCTCTCTCCAACATAAAAAGAGGAGGCAAGTGAGACTAGAGTACAAATAGAAGAAAGCTTTATTATCAGAGCAAAGCAAAAACCACTTCTACCAGGATAGTGGGGGTGTCCAGAGCTGGAACACTACCTAAGTGGGTGCAGTATTACAGAGTTTATAAGGTCTGGGGCCCAACATTACCCATGCCCAGGAGGGGTCCCTACCTGATTGGTTGCTCTACTTGTCGGGGGCTGGATAAATTTGGGTAGGGTAAGCTTCTAGCATGGTGAGCGGCTTTTCCTGTTTTTCTCGCTCGGGTATGGAAAAAGGGGAAGATGAGAGCCCCTTTTTAACAGCCCAAGGTTTGGGGACTTGCTGCTAGTTTCACTCTAGGCAGGGGAGTTAGAGGAATTTTAGGGAAGTGCTACATATTGTGCCTTGTAGCAGGAAGTTGAAAAGGCACAGTGCCAGCTTTTTCAGTGTCAGCAAAATATAGATGCAGACAGGGAACTACAAGTGACAGGGTGCCTGTATCTATCTATCCCTTCCTATTGATCCCACTATCCCTACATCTCAGCTCTATAACCCTTAACTGCTCGGGTCATGGGGAATTCTGCTAAGGAGTATACAGGGTTAGGGGCCACAGGAGGCCTACTCTGGACTGTTTTACTCTTCTGAAGTCCTCTGTGTGTGTAACATATATTACGTCTTTTACATTTACTTAAAGGGTTAGGGAACACATTTTATAATAGTTTGATCTGATAATAATTTAACTTACCTCTCATAAAAAAATACACTGAGGGTGTCCATTTTTGTTTTTGATGTCACAATTTGAATGTTGTTATATTGCTAATCTATTAACAAGATGTTGTAGTGGTTTATTTCAATTTAACATTGATTGTCATATAAAATGTTAGATTTAAGTAATACATCATTAGAATATTCTGAATCTGAACATTTTTAACTGTTCAATAAGCCTCATAACTCTGTTTTATGTTGTTCATTTCATTATGGCATCTCTTTTCAACTTGAAAATTCCACCTAACCATATGTGTACGGCAGATGTGGGCATAGTGATGATGAACTAACTCTTTTGGCTTCCCAGTGTAGGAAATTTAGTTCATCTCCTTCACTTTTGAAGGAAATCTTTGTCAGAAATTGTGTCATTGTTTGACAATACTTTTCTTATGGTTAGTAATTGTCAAAATTGGTGCACTGTGGGGAAATGGGTTAAAATGTAAAATGTGTTATATACATGTACTAACTCATGATGAATATGTACTGCAAACATTTACTAAGAAACATTTCCAAAAAAACAGTAAAACTAATATGCTGGTTTAATGATGTCATTTATGTACCTGTCTTAATATTGAGGTCTTGACTGGAAACTGAACACAGAGGTGGTAAGAGCCTAACCTTTTACACAAGTGCAGAATTCCCTCATAATCTTTAATGCTTTAGCCCAGCTGGGGGATTACATGGCCTAGAATGGATTCATTGATTACTGTTCAAGTTTCTGTGGGTTCTTGTTACTGCTGGGACTGCTGCAATGCCAAAATACTGTGTGAAACCTGGGGCACTAGTGAATGAAAGCAACCCAAAAAAAGAAAACAGAAAAACCCCAGACAAAAACATGCCTCCTACTGTCCAGCATTAGAACACCTCTTTCCTGCTCCTCAGAATTTGACGGTTCCTCACAAGTTGTTGAGCTCTTTTGAAACTGATGACTACTTTGAAGTTTTACCACATTTTGGAGTCACAAATATAAGGGAGTGAAAAAAGTAAACAGTAAGACACACTATTTCTCTAATGACAACAGAATTCTATTCCAAAATTCATCTGCCAGTATCTGTATTTCAGTGTTGTTGAGCTGCTGGTGCAATGCTTCGGTCATGGTTTCATACTTCCGTTCAGTGAGAGACCAGATCACAGGTGCTAAGTTCCACTCTTCACTTTGTGAGCACTCCAGTTATGGAACTGGGACTTCACATCACTCAATCACACTTTAATTTTTTTTCCTTACCAAGGACTCAACCCAAGAACTTCACACTGACCTACAACATCAGCCCTTTTGATTTTGAGATAGGATCTCCCTACATTGTCCAGCTTGGGCTACAATTTGCCATTTTGGTAACCTAGAATGGTAAAATACTGAGATTTTAAATGTGTCCTATTGAGGTAGGAGATTCGGGCAGGGCAGAGCTAGCTGGGGAAGCAGGTGTGACCTGTTAACTACAACACACCAGGCACTTGTGCAGAACAGTTTCTGAAGCCCTGCCTGTGGACCTCTTTGGAGAACTGGAGCAGGTTTTCAATAGGGTGCCCTAAATCTGCTCTCAGCCTGAGGTGCAGGATCTCAGCACCACCTCTCAGGATAGAGATGTAGAAGTTCTAGCTGTCTGCATTGAGATATAAACAACAACAAAAAAGTCAGCCCTGAGGAACGGGGCTATGACAGCTTTCCAGGATAGCTCACTGTGTGTCTCCAAGATGCAGCATGGACTATTATTTTTGCTTTTACCCTCTTTTGCTATTTGCTTGATTCAAGCTTCCTCTGCAGAGCCAGTTTCTGTCACACTCTTCAGTTTTGCCTTTTTAAATTAATTTTGCCACTGCTTTTTCATTTCATTTCTTTTTTCAAGGTAGGAAGAACCTAGAATCCAACTCCAGAAGGTGAGGCGAGCAATCCAGAATCTGGTAACATTTGGTTGGCGAGCCACAGTTTAGAAAAAAGCTACCTGACAACACTACCACACTTGTCCACTGTCTTTGAAGAGGTCTCTGGTTACATTATTAAACAACATATATTGAGAGCAAATCAATAAATATTCTTCACATAATGGTCCATAGTTTGAACCAGTGAATCAACTAGTGACTACAATTATGATTTTCCTTGTCTCCTTTCCATCCCGGTTATTTTCTACCCTGCGTTACTTATTATCGCCTTTCTCTCTGCCTCCACTCTCAGCCAGGCCCCTCAGATGCCAGCTTTTGCTTTTTTCTTTCACCTGGTGGCACCAGAAAGGAGCAGGGAGGGAGAGCTGGAGTTGTACTTCTCCAGGTCACCCGTCCTATGACTCCCCAGCTTCACCAGGCACCCCCTCCTCAACACACAGTCAGCTATGGAGGGAAGCATCCTTTCACGACTGCAGCAAATCCCCAGGCCCCACAAAGTGGCTTTTTGGGTCCTACCGGGTCGGGGGCTGCTATGCTGGCTTGGGGTTTGAGGGTTGGGCAGTTTCCGCCTCCATTTGCTTGGAGGGTCCTGGGCTCCATGTCCCAGAGTCCCCAGTGGGGGCACCTGCACTACGAGACCGGGCAGGTCGCCGGGTGGAAGGTGGGCAACAGTGAGCAGTATTGCAAGCCTTCCCCAGCGCTTCGGAGGCAGGACCCTGGTGCGTGGGCGGCTACTGCACCCTCTCGCCCTCCCAGCACATGGTGTCTGCTCCTGGCAGAACGACCTCTTCCTGGGCTGGGTGCTCTTAGTGACTTTCTGGGGAACCAAAAAGTCCCTCCCACCAGCGACCAGATACTTCCTTCATTTCTATGGCAGCAGACAGGGTCATGCAGCCCCGGACCACGGTTGTGGGCTTTCTCTGGGGTGTTAATATAGCTCCAGGTAGCACTGCTGCGGTGCCTGAACACGCTGTGGCCACCACCCACAGCGCGAAACCCCAAGTACAAGGGTCCCCAGGAATCCCGGTGTCCTTTGCCTCGAGAGCTTGGCCAAGAGAACCACAAACCCCACAGCCACTCTGCCTCAGGCCTGGCATGGATTTCTCGGGGCAGCCCTTGTTCCTCACGGTAATGACAACCCCGCCCACTGTTCCTCTGCCCCAACCCTGCTGCTAGGTCCCGCCTCCCAGGTAGGGGCCACTCCTGTGCCAGCCTGGTCCCCAAACACTTCACTCTGCCTTCATCCAATTTTTTCCATTTTGATATTTTTATTTCACTTATTTTCAACTACATGTACTGTTTTGGCAGTACTGAGATCATTTCAACAGGGCTTTTGACCTGACATACCCTCCCATCCCACATCTTTTATCTTGACATTGGGTCTGCCTTTGTTGCCCAAGATGTCTCTGCTTTCTACAGACTAGCATTTCTGCTGAGCCCTGCAACATCTACCCGGCGCACAAATTTGAAGTGGTTCCAAGATATGGATTCCTCACTATTTCAAAACACTAGAGTTTCGAAAAACTGTATTGTTCACACAATGGTCCATATAAATGACTAGAAATATTCTTTCATGTTGAAGCTTCCCATGGATATGGGTGAATGGAAGTTATCAGAGAAATCGGTTTCATCTTTCTGTGCTTTCCAAACTGACCCCCAGATAAGGGCCCTGGAGGCATTAACCTTTTGGCTATGAAGCAGCACAGGCCTGTCACAGCAGCTACTCAGAAGGAACACGGCCAGGTCAGGCCACGAAGCTCACCTTTCCAAACTGACCCCCAGATAAGGGCCCTGGAGGCATTAACCTTTTGGCTATGAAGCAGCACAGGCCTGTCACAGCAGCTACTCAGAAGGAACACGGCCACGTCAGGCCACAATGCTCATCTTAGCAAGGCTGCATCTCAGAGAAAACAAAGAATAAAACAGCAACAGAATGCAAAGAACAGGGCATCTAGATCAGAGTTTCCCAGGCAGAAGATATTAGAGAAAAGGAAAATAAAAGAAGGAAGCCAGGACCCATTGTGACCTTTCCCGCCTCCCATGGCGGCCCTGGACATCCCCCAGGCCCCGAACTGTTCACAGGAATGTCACCCCAACTGGACCACACGCAGCTCTGCATGGTGTCTACCGATGAAAGGTAACAGGCCCCGAATGAATGTTTAAAGGTAACAGGCCCTGGAGGCCCGGCCCTGCTCTCTCGCAGTGTTTCCTTCTCAGCAGATGGCAGCTCCATCATCCCTTCTGTGCGGAACACATCAGGAAGGCCTGAGTCCGCTGTGTTTGCTTCCCTTGAATGCTTCCGGCAGCACTGCTGATGGAGTCGGGGCGTGTAGGTTTTAATTCGTATTTTCAAGTAGATTCTTATTTCATAGCCCAGACTGACCCCCAAATTTTGGTCCACCTGCCTCACCCTCCTGAGTGTGTGCGATTCCCGGTATGTGCCAGGCCATTTGTGGGTGTTATGTAGGACACTGGGGTTTGCAGTCCCTCGAGACTCCAGGGAATGTTAGGAGATCATTTTCTTTTTTCTTCCATACAGCCTGGACAGGGACACTGCCAGTTAGAATAAGAACACACACCAGTTTAGAGAAATGTGGGTTTTATTTTACTCAGGTCACAGTGGACACATCGGCAGGCCACCAGCAGTCATGTCAGTAGGTCACAGGGGACATCTCAGCAGATTAAGAGCAGTTCCCCGAACACAAGTTAGCACCTTGGGGAGGTCACATCAGCAGGCTGCAAACCCAACGTTTCTCTGAGCCACCGTGTGAAAAGACCACCGAAGAAAATGTCATTAAAAAGCCACCCAGCCTGTAAGAGACACCTTTTCTTTTCTGCTCACAAAGAAAGGTCCCTCTCACGTTTTGCAATAACCCTGCTTGGAAGATTGAGTTCATGTTCTGTCCTTCCCGCTCACTGGGTGCAGGAACCTGGGAGCAGGAGCCCAGAGCAGGGCTTTTCATCTAGGAAGCAAGTGGTGGCAGCAGCTCATTTGGGGCTTGCTCCTAGATCCCGAGAGCCTCCTGTTTCTCACCCCGTTTCCCCTCCTGCCCGAAGAGTTGGTTCTACAGACTCAACCATACTCTGTAGCAGGACTGTTGAAACTCCAGCCAGGGCTACGCTTTGGTGAAAACAAAAAAACCTCAGAGGCAACATTCGATCCCCAACCACCTGACTGCTTAAAATACTCTCACTTCCCTTCCCTCACAACTCCCTTTGCCGACTCCAGTCCAGGGACCATCCTGCCAGACATCGCACCACATACCCATCACAAGCTGCTAATCCACTGCCGCTCCTGGGAACAAAAGATTCTGACCCAATCGACTTTCTCTTAATGACCAGAGAAAGCCTATTCGCCATCCCACTTTTCTTCGTAACACTTTTTACTTCATCCCCATTCTGTACTTAAGAACATAACAAAAAAAGGGGACCTCCTGTACTCTGAGTAGGTGGAGTACTTCCTTTCAGCATGAAAGACAATCTCCTTCAGCCATGAGACCCTACAGACCCTGGTTGGGCGGGGCCAATCACAGGGAGACATCACAGGGACTTCTTACCCTGACATGAATACCTGTCTCACACCCTGGGGGGACAGGGAACTCTTCCTCAAAAACATTGAAGAGACCGCCCTTATGTATCTCCTCTATAATCTTTGCACACTGGGACTGAAGGGAGACATTAAACGTAAAAAAAATTGGTATTTGACTGTACTTTGGTATGGCCCTAGTAGAGACTCCATAATGGATCATGCTGGCCAGCTGAGGGCACTTTCAATTTCAAAATTCCCATAGACCTTCATAACTTCCTCCAGAAGGGCAAATGCTCAGAGGTTCTATATGTCTGAGCCTTTTTCACCCTCTGAGAGCAACCTTCCTCACATCCTACTCTCAACTCTTCAGACAATTCTCAGTGAACAAAAACTCCTACCCCGAATAAACCCCTATCCTCAATTCCAAACCAGCATCATACCTCTACCTGCCTTCACCCTCCTCTATTGATGGATTCGATCCCACTGACAGTCCCCTGCCCTATCACCTCCCACACCCTCAACCAGATGAACAACTCAATCAGAAGCCTCTCCCATCTCTGAAACTGCTCTTCACCAACATCCATGAACCTGCCTTCCTCCTCCAGCCGAGGCATTTCCTGTAACTTCCTCTGTTCTCCCCCTCAAAGATCCTCTTGCATTCTTCCTTCCCACCCGTTATTTCCCCAGACCTCTTCTGAGCCCAGCCTACCAGTCTGTGAGGTAGCAGGCATACAGGGGCTGTTTGCATACACATTTCTTTCCAAAAAAGAATGGGGTATTTCTCAGAAAATCCTGATTAATTCAGAAAAAATTCCTCCTACTCACTGAAATGTATAAACTCACTTAGCAGGATATTTACCGTATCTTCTTATCCATCCTTACTGATGACAAAGGGAGCACGCTTGATGGGTGGCTGAAAACCGTGCTAATGCACTTTACTGCCAACACCCTGGACAGGCAAACTAAGGCAGAGCCAGGAGTCCTCACAGTTAAACTCTGAGAGCCTCAGTGGACATATCAACATGGTGACTCTGGTACAACAGGTTGTGATCACATGACCACTTGTCTGCTGGCACGAATGGAAAAAATAAAAACAAACAGGTCAACTATGAGCACCACAGAGAAACCACCCAGAGGGCAGATGAAACCCTCTGTATGAATTGCCTTTCAGAGGCCATGATGAAATATATAAACACCAACCCTGACTCTCCTGAAGGTCTAATTCCCTACACTCTACTTCATCTCCCAAGCTCATCCACAAATCCACAAAAAGCCCCCCAAATTAGAAAACAAACCCCAAATGCCACAGAAGGAATGTACAGACATTGCCTTTAAAGCTTTCAACAACTAAGGTGAAGAACAGAGAACTAAAAGACACTGGTCTGAATGAAGTAAAAAGAAAAGAAAAACAGACTAAAGCCAAATATCAAGGGCCGGGAATTTAGCTCAGCGATTAGAGTACTTGTCTTGCAAACACAAGCCCCCAAGTTCGATCCCCCGCACCAAAAATAAAAATTAAAAAAATAAAGCCAAATATCAAATAGTGGGCTCCCTAGTTCTGCCTCCACCCAAAAAACCTCCCAAAGTCTCTACCTCACACCCACCTAGCAGGGTGTTTGTTTTGTTTTGTTTTTGCTGTGGCAATCTGGGCCATTGAGCAAAAGTTTGCTCAATTCCAGATCCCCTACAAAACTGTCCAAAATGCAGACAGTAGGGTCCTTAGAAAATGGACAGCCCTCTGGGGATGCCAGCCCCTCCCCTTACCATTCCAGGTTCCCTAACACAGCTAAAGAAGACAAGGCGGCTCTTAGACCCTTATCTTCAACTACCAACTGACACGACTCACATACAAAAGCACCATCCATGGCATCATCAATGGATCCACCAGGTAATAATTGTGGTGGCCAGTCACAGGTTTCATTTCTGGTGTGCTCAAGGGCAGCCTGTCTGTTCTTAAATTCAGGACATCTTCTCTCCTTCCCTATCTCAGTTGTCGAAAGGAAGGTCATAATGGAAACGCTAGCTAAGACTCCATTTGCTATACTATTCTTTAGGCCATGTAAGTTTCACTCATTCTTTCTTGTTAATTCCTCTCTGTCTCACATTCCTTTTGAGAAGAGATATTCTCCATCACTTGGGGGCATCTATATATATTCCCTCGCTTCCTTATGAGGAATTTTGGGGACCTTTGCTCCCTTCCTCTATCTCAGTTGTTCGAAAGAAGGACCTAAGAGAAATGCCAGTCAAGACTCCACCCTTATACTGTTCTTTAGGCCATATAACTTTCACTCACTCTTTCTTATTAATCCCCCACTGCCCCACGCCTCTTTTGGGAAGAGATATCTTCCATCGCTAGGGGGCATCTATATATATTCCCTCACTTCCTTATGAACCCTTCCCTGTCCTACCAATCCTGTGCCCTAATGAGACCCTCCCCTTTGAGGTAATTCAACTTTTCAAATTACAAGCTGACTTTATTGTGTGGAACACAAAAACCCTTCTATAGCCTTAAAACAGCCAACTCTGAAAATAGCCCTTAGGGACCCTATTCAAGCTATCACTATCAATCCCCCCCCCCGCCTTCATAGACATCTTGGCCTCTAGCCCATCACCAAAGACATTCCTAAAGCCAAGATTCTAATCCCTACCCACTCCACCCACAGTGCACCCATTCTTTCTGTTTGGGAAAAAAAAAAAAAAAACCTAATGGCTCCTTCCAATTGGTCTAAGATCTCTGAAAGATAAACAAAGTTGTTCCCACTCACCCAGTATTCCGCATCCCATATACATTCCTCCCCATACTCAACACTGTTTTAGATCTCGAGGATGCCTCCTTTAATATTCCCCTCAGCCCTGACTCCAAAAAACTTTTTACCCTTACCTGGACAGACCCCATGTCACTGCTTACCCAAGAACTCACATGCACAATTCTTCCCCAGGGATCTCAGGACAGCCACTACTTCTTCAGTCAAGAAATACAAAAGGACCTCCATTCCCTCAACCTTGTTGCTAGCTGCCTGCTCCGGTGTGTTGATGCTTTGCAGGCCCTCAAAAAAATCTTTCTGTATCCTACACCATCTTCATTCTTAAATTCTTGGGGAAAAAGGGATACCCTATCTCAGAATACAAATCCCACCTAGTAAAATAAGAGGTCACTTACCTCAGCCTTCACATCACCCCAACCACTCACTGCATACCCCACTCCAGAATACACGATATTAACAATCTTCCTTTACCCACCACAAAACTAGATCTCCTTTCCTTCCTTGGGCTTCTTAGCTAATTGAGACCTTGGATCCCAAATTTCTTACTCATTGTAAAATGCAGGTTTGGCAACACATGCCTATGTCCGTAGCACTCCAGGAGCCTAAGTGAGGATCTTGATAATTGTAAGCTCATTCACAGTACTGCAGCCAGAATCGCCTCAAAATAAAAAATAACGCCTGCAGATGTATCTCATATGAAAGCCCTACTTTCAACTCCACTGTGAGAGACAGAACAAATGAATAGCTCTTAATGAGAAGGGCTGAGATTGTAAATAAAAATGTTTGAATAAATTTTAAGTTGTAAATTTCCTATTAAAAATCTATTACATGTGTGATGTAATAGATTCTTTCATATTACATACAGTTCATAGGGCTTCATTCACACAATGGAGCAGAGCAGAAAGGGTCACATTTACTACATTGTTTTAACCACACAGGGCTTCTATCTCTTTGCATTTGTCCTTAAATGGCATTTCAATGCCTTGGGCATATAGTTTATGTCTGGAGGGTTTCTCTCCAGTGGATTGGCCCACATACTCAAATCTAACTGAAACAATTGATGGCCTTACCACATTGTCTACCTTATTAGGGTTGCACGTCAATATCAATTTCTAGGCTATTAAACACCACAGTCGTAACCGAAAGTTCACTTGGTTAATACTGGAAATGTTTCACCCAACCTAAGTTTTTTTATGTCCCATGAGACACTGCAGTAAGCCAGAGGCTTATGACCTCCTTACCATTCAGATGACTTCTGTACTGTGTAAGGTCTTTCATGCAGAGTACACGGGAAAGTGCGAATGCTTTCCCACACTGTTTATATTCCTGGGCTTACCGCACTGGATGAATTTTCATGCATGTTGAGGAAACAAGAAGTAAAGGCTTTACCACATTGCTTGCATTCAGATTCCCCTCCCGGGTGAGATCTTTAATGCCAACGATGCTCACAGGAGTAAAGGCCTTAGCAAATTGTATACATTCATAAGTTTGTGTCCTTTGTGAATTCTTTCATGTGTTGGGAGGACACTGGAAGATACGAAGGCCTTAGAACATTATCTACATTTGTAGGGTTTCTCACCATTGAGTTCTTACATGTACTCTGAGGTAACTAGTGGTAGTAAACGTCTTGTGTTTTATATTCTTAAGGTTGCTGCTCATTGTGTATTCTTTCATGCCTTTGGCACCAAACAGCAGAAACAAAGACCTTACCACATTCTTGACATTTATAGGGTTTCTGTCTGGTGTGAACACATCGATGTGCTCGGAGCTGACTAGAAGTTATGAAGGCCTTACCACATTGTTTACATTTGTAGGGTTTCTCTCCAGTGTGAAGTCTTTCATGTGTTCGCAGGGTACTAGAACATGCGAAGGCCTTACTACATTGTTTACATTTATAGGGTTTCTCTCCGGTGTGAATTCTTTCATGTGTTCGGAGGGAACCAGAAAAAGTGAATGACTTTCCACACTGTTTACATTCATACGGCCTCTCTCCAGTGTGAATTCTGTAATGCATGTGGACGGTACTGGAAGATGTGAAGGCTTTACTACATTGTGTACACTTGTAGGGCTTCTCTCCAGTGTGAATTCTTTTATGCATTTGGAGGGAACTGGAAAAAGTGAATGCCTTTCCACATTGTTTACATTCATACGGCTTCTCTCCAGTGTGGGTTTTCATATGTAATCGGAGGTAGTTCAAAGAACTGAAGGCCTTACCACATAGTTTACATTCATCAGTCTTCTCTCCGGTGTGAATTCTTTTATGTTTTTGAAGGATACTTGAACATGTGAAGGCCTTACTACATTGTTTACATTTGTAGGGTTTCTCTCCAGTGTGACTTCTTATATGTATTTTGAGGTATTGAAGAGAACTTAAGGACTTACCACATTGTTTACATTCATAGCGTTTCTGCCCTGTGTGAGTTCTTTGATGCCTTCGGCAGAGACAAGAAGAAGCAAAGGCCCTACCACATTCTCCACATGTGTAAGGTTTCTCTCCAGTGTGAGTTCTTTCATGTACTCGGAGGTTGCTGGAAGAAGTGAAGACCTTTCCACACTGTTTACATTCATAGGGTTTCTGCCCTGTGTGAGTTCGTTCATGTCTTTGGCACTGACAAGAAGAAGCAAAGGCCCTACCACATTCTTTACATGTGTAGGGTTTCTCTCCCGTATGAATTCTTTCATGTATTCGGAGGGTACTGGAAGAAGTGAATACTTTTCCACATTGTTTACATTCATAGAGTTTCTGTGCACGGTGGCATCTTTCATGCCTCTGAAGTTCATGGGTGTAGGTAAAGCCCTTACCACATTGTATACATTTGTAGGGTTTCTCCTCAGTATGAATTTTTGCATGTGTTCGGAAGACACCGGAATATATGAAGGCCTTACCACACTGTATACATTTGTAGGGTTTTTTCCCAGTGTGAGTTCTTACATGTACTCTAAGGTAACTAGAAGTAGAAAAGGCCTTACCACATGTTTTACATTCATAGAGTTTTTGCTCAGTGTGTTTTCTTTCATGCCTTTGGTACCACACAGCAGAAGCAAAGGCCTTACCACATTCTTGACATTTATGAGATTTCTGTCTGGTGTGAATATTTTGATGTGTTTGGAGGTGACTACACCTTCTGAAGGCCTTACCACATTCTTTACATTCATAAATCTTCTGTCCTCTGTGTATTTTTTGATGTGTTCGGAGGCTACTGGAAGATGTGAAGGCCTTTCCACATTGTGCACATTCACAGGAATTCTTTCCAGTGTGAGCTCTATCATAGCTTTGCAGGGAGGTGGAAAAACTAAAGGGCTTAACAAATTGTTTACAGTGATAGAGTTTCTCACCAGTATGGGTTCTTTCATGCTGTTTACAGACATATAAATATTTAAAAGCTTTCCCACATTCCTTACATTTATAATGTAATTCTCCAACATGTCTTCTCATATGTAATCGAAGATTTAGAATACTGTGATATGACTTCTCACATTCCGAGCATTTGTAACATTTTTCTGCAGAATGAATTCTTTCATGTAAATATAAACTTTGGGAATATTTAAACTCTTTATGACATACTGCACATTTATACAGTTTTTCTGCAGAGTGAGTGTTTCCATCATGTTGCAAATGTATAGCCATACTGAAGGACTTACCATATTGAGTATGTTGAAAAGGTCTTTCTCCAGTATAACTCATTCCATTTTTCTTTAATGCCAAGTCAGATGGAAAAAGTGTTTCCCATTGTTTACCCTGGTTCAGTTTTCCTCCACTATGTCGTTTCTTGTGTACCTCAAATGTTATTTGATAAAAGAAGGATTTTCCACATTCCTTACATTTATAAGGTTTCTCTCCAGTGTGCACATTCATATGTTCCTGAAAGCTTTCAAGAGAAAAGAAGGCTTTCCCACATTCTTCACATTCATAAGATTTCTCTATACTATGAGTTCTTTCTTTTGTTTGAAAAGAATTGAGAAATGTCAAAGCTTTTGTATACTGTTCATATCGAAAATATATGTCTCTAATATATTCATTCCCTAGAAGCCACTGGTGATCAGTGAACTCTTTACTACACTCTTTACTTTTATATGGCTTTTCTCCAAAATCCTGATTCTTCTCTAGCTTATCCCAAGTCTGATATCTGACCTGCCCATTAAGAAAAGTTGGATGCATGATCACTTTTTCCCAAAATGCATCTTCATGTGGTATTATACCGGTAGGATTTTTCTCTGTAATACCAGGATATGAATGTGGGAGGACTTTTTCTGCACACAGATGAAATTCTTTACTCTCACATAGTTTCTCCATCATATAGCTTCTGAAAAGAATAAGTAGCACATTTTCACTGGTTTCAAAAAACAATTGGACATCATGAATATGATCTAGAATCACACTGAGACATCCTGGGGAAATCTAGGTTTACTTCTATGTCTGTGCTGTTTCAAAGGGAATGGATGGAAAGCTCTGATAAGCACTCAGCCATCATTAAGATGAAAATAATACTAATGTCAGCCAGACCAGCCCATGCTTGCAACTCCCAAGTACTGAGGAGCCTGATTCTGGAGGGTATCAAGTTCCAGCTGGCCCTTGGGAAATTAGCAAGAGCTCATCTCAAAATGAATTTTTAAAGAACTGGGGAAGAATTGGGCATGGTGGCACAAACCTGTAATCCCAGCAGTCATGAAGCTGACCCAGGAGAGGACATTTCCAACAATATTTCCAATAACACCTAGCTTACATCATACTTTCAAATCCAGCCTAAAGTACGTATGGGAACTCTGCCTCCAAAAAATTGGGACCAGGCTGGGGTAAGGCAAAAGAGTTCAGTAAAGAAGAAAAAACTGGAAACAACCCCAAGGCAAAGAAACATCATGACAACCCCAAAGCAAAGAAACATCATGTGTATCTATGGGTTTTCACAATACTGTTTTGAATAACTATAATATTTTTAAATAATAATATACTAAAATTTCTGATAAGCAATTAGTTCAGGACTTAATGTTTTGCTTACTCGTTTCCGAAAATTATCAAATACTAAATTCCCTTTTCATAGTCATTCCATTCTCTTGTGAGTACAGCTTACCTGGGATTTCTCTCTTGCTTTCTGTCCTCATCTTCAATGCGCTCATCTTTCAGCTTTTTCTCTAAAAACCACACCCAGAAATAATCAGGAGTTAGAAAATACAGCAAATTGAAAGTCTAGGTGCGAAATCAGCTCTGATTCAAAGTAGATTTTTCAACAAAGTTACACATTTTCCAACACCAATGTTATAGGACAGAGAGGACTGGCAAGAAAGACTTGTTTTATAATTCACTACGTGAAGGAATGACGTCATCCTCACCCACAGCAGCCAGGTTCCTGATGGTTTCCCTCATCACATCTCGGTAGAGTCTCTTCTCTGAAGGATCCAGCAGAGCCCACTCTTCCAAGGTGAACTTCACGGCCACATCCTCAAAGTCCACTGAGTGCTAAGACAGACCACAAATTGGAAGAAGAAAATGTGAGACTGAGAGCATGACGGAATCTATCCTCAATACCTCAGCAGTTCCACACAACTGTGACTTTCAAATATTTACTGTGTTACATGTTATAATGGCCAGAACACCAAATCTCACTTTGTCATAAAATTCAGCAGGCACATGATACACAGAAAAAGACTTCTGCATTTTTATAACCACTTTTCTTATTGTGCTGTAATGTTATATGATAATTGACTGTGAAGTAAGGAGAGGAAATTGATTCAAAGAAACAAAATTGAATGTACCCAACTCAATATGAAAAAAGTTCTCACTTGCTTATTATGCTCTATAGTTCATTATATTCCATGAAAACCTGAGCCAGGGGACATATGCTCTTAATGAGTAAATAAATCCTTAAAATTATTCCCATTAACAAAAAACGAGAAGCTGGAAAGCCTATCCATTACATAAAAAGAACCAGATTTTTCAGGGGGCAACCAGGCCATTAGAAGCATTCAGAGATGGGAGTAGCCAGGGACATCAAATATTTCCCCCAAACCAAAGGTTTGGACAACAGTATTGCAACCTTGAGGCAGCAGATGATACATAAGAAATGCTGTCTCAAAAATGATTTTGAATATAGTTAAGAGACAGAGTTCTTACCTACCATGTCTATCACCACGAGTTAAATCCCTAGACACTAAAAAGAAGTACTCAAATTGACCGTGGTTAATGAAATTACTTATTGGTATCTCTGGAATAGTTCAATGATAGACGTCCTACCTGGGCAAAAAGAGGCACAGAATTCAACTCGCTGCTTGTGCTAACATTTTATTTATTTATAAATGGTAGTCAATATCAAGGCCAAATGCTCCTACATGCTATGACACATTCTAAAACTGGGCACCATACTAGTATTTTGTTTTTATTTTTATTTTTTAATTTATTTTATACAGGGCTGGGGATCAAATTCAGGGTCTTGTCCTTGCTAGGCAAGCACTCTTACATTTGAGCTAAATCCCCAGCCCTTTAATTTTTATTTTGAAGTGAGGTCTTTTACATTATACTAGGTAGACATAAAGTAGTTTCCCTCCCTAAAAATTGAGTACAGTTAAGAAACAGAGTGCTTACCCACCTTGTGTATTGCCTTGAGTTAAATCCCTGGAAACACTAAAAAGTACTCAAACAGAAGCAGCTAAGTGAAATTACTTATTGGTATCTCTGGTACAACTCAATGATAAACCTCTTACCTGGCCAAAAAGAAGTCTATAATTCAACCCTCTGAATGTGTTATCATTTTATTTATTTAAATATGGTAGTAGATATGAAGGCCAAAGGCATGTATACATGCTGGGAAACAGTCTAAGACTAGGCAACATACTAGTATTTTATTTTTCATTTTTATTGTGAAGCGAGGCCTTTCACATTACACTAGGTGGACATAAAGCAGTTTCCCTTCCGAAACATTTTGAGCAGCTGGAATTACAGGCTGTTGCCAACTCACCTCACATATTTTCTCAAATTCTATGACATCAGAATTTAAATTTATTAACCACATGATACAATGAAAGAATGTTATGCCATGTTCTTCTGTATGATTCACACTTTAAATATCTTTAGCTTAGAAATGAGAAGAATCAAGGCAAGAACAGCAGAAGAAATGGGACCTGACACCTGTAGGTACTTCCAAAAGCAACTTAATTTAAAGCCAGCCAGATAATCTGAAATCCTCACATGAAACACCACAAGTTTATGGTGGTCAGGAAGCAGAAAGGCAAAGGAGGAATCAGGAAGAGACATACCCTACCAGGTCAACCCCATAAGCTGTATCTCCACCCCCACCTCCTAACACAAAGCCATTGCAGCACCCTGATATTCAAATCACCTTCCACAAATCCTGCCTTCAATTGTACAGGGCTCTGGGGGACCCCCAACATTGATCTTGAAACATCAATATAACCTTCCAACACTGTATGCAAAAAAGAACAGTGGAGATAATCCTAGATGTGCAAGTAAAAGAAAACAGGTCTCATAATTTTTGGAAAGCAGCAAAAGGACTAACTACAGGTGAACATACAGCATCGATCACATACCCTGTCAAAGGACAGAAATGTACACCAATGACCTCGACCTTCGAACACAAAACACAGGGACTGTACCCAGAGTAACAAGAAAATAAAGAAACATTGGGAAGAGATTAAACCTGGGCAGCTAATTGAGACAAGCAAGATTGTTAAAAGCTGCTCTTGTGAAAAGGTTGACATTTGTGTACTCGAGCCAATTCAAAGCAGAGGTCATGGAAAGAGCCGAATAAATGATGGTCAATTTGAAAGCTGGAGAGGGAAGACTACGTGGCACCAGGGTGCAAGGGCAACTGGGAGAGATGAAGGCTCAGAGAGAAGAGTGACAGGACCCAGGTGTGGTGGTATGTGATCCCTGCACCCCTCAGTCCGGGGCAAGATCATTGTGAGTTCAGGACCAGTCTGGGTTACACTGCAGGGTCCTTTCTCAGAAAAAAAAAAACAAAAAAACAAAGCAAAACGAAAGAACTAAAAAAAACTAACAATGAAATAACATTAAAAAAAAAAAAAGAAAGGAAAAAGGAGTTTGGGACTAGGTATATAATTCATTGGTACACTGTTGTCCTAGCCTGAGAATCAGGAATTAATCTCTAGATTTAAAAAAAAATTGGTATGCGTACCTGAGAATTTAAATGCTTAAATACCCAGATCCCCTATTTTCAGGTTTTCTTTCCTAAAAGGAGCAAAATTTGTTGATTTAGAATATATGTTGTTTCTGGCATGGCATCTTGCAGGCCACTTTTACCTTACCCCAAACAACTGAAAATTGCATGAATTCACACAAGACAGTAAAACTGCCAACTGCTGTACCAAGCAAAATTAGAAGTTGAGCATATTTAATAATGGAATCTGTGGGAAACTCCAGACTTCCTCCGAGGTCAGCAGCAAGGCCAAGCTGGCCCCAGAAGAACCCGGCCTGGAGGGCACAGGGCTCTGGGGCCCCTCCAGTACCATGCTAGGCCCCAGGGCACAGACCCCGGCCTGCCCGCGCCTCCACCAGGAGCCCGCTTTGCTGGGAGTAGGTTTCACCCGAGGGCCTCACCCTTGTGAGGCCTGCGCTCTGGTTCCCCACCACTGCCCACAGCCGGCATAGGCTGGCAATTCGCGGGCTGTGGCCGAGCTGCCCACAGCGAGATCCAGACAGCCCACGTCACCAGAGGGAGCTGAAAGGACCTGGTCCTTCTGTGGACTCACACTGCCTGTGGCTGGAGGGGACAGGGACCAGGACTGACGCAACCCCAACCGTGGAGCCTGCGGCACACAAGAGGCCGGTCCATCACACGGCTCTGTGGTACTCGCAGCCCAGCTTCCCGGGTCGCCCAACGCCACACTCACACGGCCATCTTCCCGCTGCTGGCATCTCCCAGAGTCTTCCCGAGGAAGCCTCAACACCCAGGACCGCAGCGCCACAAATTTCCCAGAGCTATTAACTAGGTGAGAACCACCTCCCTGGCAAAGTCAGCAGGAACAGGAGGGGCAGAGATCTTGCTTGGTGCACCTTCCACCACCTTCCAAACAAGATGCTGATGGGACATTTTCTTTGCCCTGGGGCACACTGACAAGGTGCTCTAGTGCTGACCTCCACCCTCACCCCTGGAAGACATTTTCAATTCTCCTAGTCTGTAGGTCTAAGCGCATTTATATTATGAAACTAATTCCCAGAACTATTTTCATGTTGTAAGACTGAAACTCCAAATCCATTTCTGCTCTTTTGAACTTAGATTTTTCTGTACTGCATATTTTAAAAGTTTTTTCCTGTGCCTGCCTGCAACTAGCTGAAGCAGAAGGATCTCAAAATCCAGCCTAGCCTCGGCAACACTGTTGAGTTAGGAAACCCTGCTCAAAATTTTTTAAAAAGTAGGATTGAAGAAAAAAAAAAGTAGGATTGAGATGTACCTCTATGCAAATGTCCTGAGTTCAGTCCAATGTACCACAGAACAGAAACAGTACAGGTCTAGTCTGGAGCATGAGAGGACCGCTAAAGTAGAGACCAGTCTGAGGAAGCTGCGCCCTAAACCCGTGGGATCTGGTATTGTCCTTTGGTAAACAGAGTCACCATTCTTCTTGGCAGTGCTTCATATCAAACCCAGAGACTTGTGCATCTAGGCAAGCAGAGGTAGTGTCAGCATTGAATGGAATTATAGGAGACCTCACCAAGGTCCTACTGGAGAAATCGTTCCTGTGGGAGAGAAATTCCCGCACATTTTGGTGATGAGAGGGTTAGTGTTGTGTTTTAGAAATCTGTTAACTCTGAAAGCAAGAAAACCAATTTGGTTTTTCCTATCACTTTCAGGAAGGTTATATCTGTTATCCCCAATAGGGAAATTTTTCATGACTCTCCATAAAAAGCAGCTTGAAAGTTTTGAGAATGTTGTGTTGCGTCATGCGGCACTAAGGACAGAACCCCGTGCCCCTCGCACGCTAAGGAAATGGTCCACCACTGAGCTAGTTCCCCAGGCCAGAATTTTCTTTTACACATGAAATTTCCAACCCATGTTGCATTCACACATAACAGTTTCCTTTGGGAGACTCTTCACAATATTAAGGAGAACAAAGCAACATTTTCCAGCTTTATTTCAGAGCAACTAAACCTGGCAGGATGGAGCATGCAGGTAAGGCCAACTATTCAAAAAGTCTGAGGTAGGAGGATTTCATGCATCTTCAAGCAAATTAGTTATAGCCTGTCTAGGAACTTAAGAAACATACAAGACCTGGAGATGTATCTTACTTGTAGAGTACTTGCTAGCATTCATGGAGCCCTGGGTTAAATCCTAAAATGCATACACACATAAAATACAGGAAGTAAGAAACAAAATGTCATTTACTATGTCAATAACATATGTTTGCATATCACTGTAGAGATGGATGTGACTTAAAAAATGCTTAAATATGTCATTAGATTCCCACCACTAAAGAAGTCTCTGGCAAGACAGGGAAAGGCAGGACTTCAAAATCACAGCCTGAGGAGAGACCAAGCAGGCAGTGGAGGACTGCAGGATAAGATTTCAACCAAGCTCTTAATTCACCAAGGTAGCCCCTGTCCTCCTTGAAAGGAGGGTCATGAGGGCAAACTGCAAGACAGCAGTGCTAGCAAAGATGGCCCGGGGTCTGAAAGAAAACCGGCCCTCAGCTTCATTACACTTTCACTACAGTGCATTTCCCTAATAAAATTTCATGCCAAAGGGAGGACACGACAAAAGTTTAAGGGTATTTTGAGCCAGGAACAAACTGGCAGCCTTGCAGTAATTAATGCCACCCCTTCTGGAGGGACCAGCCCCAGCTGGAAATGTCCTTAAATAGTTAATGACATTCATTTGAAATCCTATGAGTCAAATGATCTTTTGTTGGGTGCTCCTCAGTCTGAGGAGGTGGCACTCTGGCTGGAGAGCAGGAAATTCCTGTCTCCTTCCGGCACTGCTGGCTCAGGGCCAGCTCTGTTCTTTGTACTGTGGATTGAACACAGGGCCTTGGGGCTGATCTACATTCAAACACATTTTTAGTTTTTATTTTGAGCTGGGGACTCACAATGACTCCTTCAGGGGTCTTCAATGTGTGGTTCTCCTGCCTCAGCCTCCTGAATGGCGAGAATTGTAAACGTGCACAAACATCACTGGCAATCATCAATTTTGAAAACAAAACTCATGAGACTAACTTCAAGAGAAAGCAAAGGGAGAAAGTCGAATCTTTCTATTTTGAGATGTCACAGACTCTTTCAATTCTGACGAAGTTTTCACAAATGCTTATTTCTCCATTTGCTGTTTCATCATTTTTTTCTTTGTTTCTTTGAGACAGGGTCTTGCTATGCAGTTCAGGCTGGCCTTGAACTCACTATAGCCCAGGCTGGCCTGTAACTAAGGGGACTCTCCTGCCTCAGCCTCTGAAGTGCTAGGATTACAGGCATGTGCTACCATGTCCAGCTGCTAGCCATTTTATCTTCAGAACATTTCTGGGTAATTTATATGGTTGAATTTCAGCTGGACATGGTGGCAAACCGCTGAGATCCTTGCACTGCAGAAAGATAAGCCAGGAAAACTCCAAATTCAAACGCAACCTGGGCAATACAGCACCTTAGGCAGATCTCGCCTCAAAATAAAATACTTTTGTAAAAAACAGCTCGGAATGTACCTCAGCAACCATCTCCTTTGGTTCAAACTGTGACACATGCATGCAAATATACATTAATAAATAAATGATAACTGAAGTCTAGCCACATTGATAAGTAACATAAAACGTTTGCCAAAGAAACCCAAAACTGAAAATGAAACAAAGCATACCTTCTTCTTTTCTAATTCTATAGGTCTGCGATGCCATGATTAGGATCTCATTTGTTCAGCCTACTCAATCATTCTTCCCATGTCATAAACATAAAATGAGCAGAATACGGGGAAAACTTACCTATTGCTTAAAAATGGCATGTGCATATTTTGAAGGTTGGATGTGTGCAGGCTGCATTGGATTCTGTCACTTTTTAAAAACAGAAGTGTGAAAATAAATAAATAAAAACCCAAGTGTGGCAAAACATTATTCCTAGGAGTTTACAAGAGATACAAGGTAATTGCAGTAGTATGTGCAGGTAGACACAACGATCAAGAGAAAAAGATTTCTCAGGAAAAATCTACATCCTACACAGTACCTCATAAGCTCCCTGTGCTAATTTAAATAAAGGGAAACAGTGGACTGTTTTTTGGGAGATTACAGGGGATCCAAAGTAAAGGACAGAGATGACAATGCAATTGTTGAAATCGAAGTGAGGGGTTGGGGATTTAACCTCAAGTGGTAGCCTATATGCACAAGGCCCTGAGTTCGATCCCGAGTACCCCCCTAAAAATTAAAGAAGAAATTGAAAGGAAATGACGGTTGAGAATATTTAATTGTAAACTTCAAAAAAAAAGCTAAGCTGGGTGTGGTGCTGATATACAGGCAAAATACAACTCCCAACCTCCTAGATGTCAGATAGTCTGAGTTAGTGTTCCCCAAAATCAAAGAATGAATTCTAAGGAACAAAGGCAGTTAAGAGCAGGAAAATTAATTGAGAAAGACAGCACCCGAGAGCCATGAGGGGACCCAAGTGGGTTGCCAATGAACTCAACATTTTACAGGGAGTTTTATAGAGCAAAATCACAAGGTGGGTACAAATCACGAGGTAGGCAAAAGGTAGGTCAGAACTATGATCAGCCATTAACGTTGTAAGTGTAGTTGCTTGGGTAATATTGATCCAATGGGAAAACAGGTCACATAGCAAATGGCCATGGCAAGAACAAAGACATTCTAGGATGGGGTAGATCCAGAGGTCCTGGTCGCCCACCTGGGTGACCCATATTTGTCTAGGCTTTATAGGATAAGCAGACTATAATCGGTTTATTGTTTCTGCCTTGGGCAGGTGTGTAGCTCTGGTCATTTCATCCTTATCTTGAGGTCTGGCCTTTAGTGGCTCTGTCTCCAGCCATATCTGTAGTGTACGCTCATCTTTTGTAGTGACTCCGTGAGGGCCAAGCCCTGTCTGATTACCTATAATATTTTTACCTACATTAGCTGTCTTTCATAGTGGTGGATATCTGTAATCCCAGCACTCAGGAGGGAGAGGCAGGAGGACTGCTGCAAGTTAAAGGCCAGACTGGGCTACATAGCTAGACCCTATATCAAGAAGAAAAAAAAAAAAACCTAGTAGAGAAGATTAAGATTTAAAACTGCTTACAACACAAAGATATGATACGTGTTTGAGGTGATGGATATGCCAATGGCCTTGTACTCCATCAGTAATGTATAATTATTACATATCAATTAAAAATCAGTATTTCAGTCCTTCTACTCAGGAGAAACCTCCCAAGCCTGGTTTATACTGGTCACTTTTCTATCCGCATTCTGGTCTTCTGAGCTCTGACCAGCATCTCCGATTTAGTACCAATAAAGGTTTTCCAAGGCTTCTCTTTCAGGTGACCTTTCCAAACCTTTCCTACTTCTTGTTTGCACAAGCCAGCTTCAAAGGCTCCTATACCACATGGTCAAGTATACACACAGCAACATCCCCACTTCTCTGGTACCAAACTTCTGTATTACTTTTCTCATTGCTGAGACAAAATACCCAACACCCAAGTTAACACAGAAAAGGTTTACTTAGCTCACAGTTTGTACAGGTTTCAGTCTACAATTGGCTGGATTCAAGGCAGGGTGGGATGACAGACAACCAAAAGGCAGCAAAGTAAGCAAGGGCTAAGCAGCTTTCTGCATCTTGTATCTTATCCAAACTGCCAGGATTAGGGTGGTGCCAAACCAATCAGTAGACTGTTTTGTACTCACACACTGTTAATCTCAGCATCACACACTCTAGATTCAGCCATCTCTGAAAAAGAACCATCTATGAAAACATGAGGCTTTGGGGGGACATCTATGCACAAACCACAACACTTCCTCGTCAGCATGCAGGACAATCTCACTGAGCTGTGGGACCCTACAGACCCTGGGCAGTACGATGACACACAGGAAGACGTAACAGGGACCTCTTGCCCTGACCTGGTTTCCTTTCTGACTATAACAGAAAGGGGTGAATGCTTGCTGCCGCTGTGCACAGACTTACTTTGGGCTCAATTTGAGGGGAGAGAGACAAGACACCACTCAAAAAGATCAATTAAGTTGTTTAATAACAATAAAGAGAAAAGGGAGAAACTCCAGGAAATCATACCACCAATCCATCATTCTCATCTCTGGGAATCTACAGCACAGGGGTACATTCAGAGATTTTAATTTTGTTGAGAGAAGCAGCAGTCATGTGAAGTAGGGGGACCAGCAGCCATTGTGTGGGGGGATTACAAAACAGCAGCTCCCACAGGTCCACCAAGTGGTAACAGCAGCCTTTGTTGGGGCACAAAAACAGAGGAAAAAGAGCAGCCTCTCACAGGTGCACAAGGACACCCAGCAGCCACTGTGGGGGTGCAACAGGGGAAAAAAACAGCAGCTCCCACAGATGAAAAGGGAACAGAGAGAGAGAAAGCACACCTGGGTGCTGTGCATGTATCTATGCTCTGGCAAAAGGGAAGCCCCCTAGCAGGTAGGTGTGTACAACTTAACTCAGACACCCACCCCGATCTGGGTAGGAGCCGAGATGTCGCCAGAGTGTATATCCAACTAAATTCTTTGCTGGCAGGAAAGCTGTTCCTGCAAGGTTAGCCAGAATCTGGAGGAACAGGCACACACCAGGGGGCTTTCTCTGCTAGAACACAGACATGCAAACCAACTCCAAATTCTATACAATGAACCTCACACTTACACCTTTGTGAGGGAGGGGGGCAAATGGAGAATTTGCCCTCAAAAGGATCTGACACACAGCCTGTATGTGTCTCTTCTATAATCTATCAAAACTGGGACTAAAAGGAAACATTACACTAAAACTGATATTTGACTCCACTTTGGTATGACCCTAGTACAGACTCCATAATGGATCACGCTGGCCAGCTGAGGGCACTTTCAATTTTAAAATTCTCATAGATCTGCACAATTTCCTCAAGAAGGGCAAATGCTCAGAGGTTCTGTATGTCCGAGCCTTTTTCACCCTCGAGACCAACCTTCCCATCCTACTCTCAACTCTTCAGATGCTTCTTCAGTGAACAAAACCTCCTGCCCCCATATAAACCCCATCCCCAATTCTAACCCAACATCACACCTTTACCTGCCTCCACCCTCCTCTACTGACAAATTCAATCCTGCTGATGATCCCCTGCCCTACCATCTTTTACCTCCTAAACAACATCACCAAATGACTCTCTCGATCAGAAGCCTCTCCCTTCTCTGACCACTTGGGCGCTGTTTGCATTCACATTTCACTCCAACAAAGAATCGGGTCCGTCTCAGCAAATCCCAATAAGGTGAGAAAGAATTCCTCCTACTCACTCAAATGTACAAACTCACTTGGGGAGTTATTTACCTTATCTTCTTGTCTACCCTTAATGATGACAAAGGGGAGCATGCTTCACGGGTGGCTGAAAACCAAGAACATGCTCTACTGCCAACCACCTTACAAGCATGCTGAGGCAGATCCAGCAGTCACCAGAGGTAAAACCTGAGAGCCAGAGTGGACTTATCAACTTGGTGACTGTGGTAGGATGGGCTGTGGTTATATGACCTCCTCCCAACAAATGGGAAAAAATAAAGTAAAATAAAATAAAATAAACTGGTCAACTAGGAGTACCACAAAAAAACCACCCAGGAGGCAGATGAAACCTTCTTTATGATCCACCTTTCAGAGACCATGACCAAATATACAAACACCAATGCTGACTCTCCTGAAGGTCTAACTCCCTACATTGCACTTCATCTACCAATCTTATCCAGAAATCTGCAAAAGCTTCAAAACTAGAAAACACACCCCAAATGCACAGAAGGAGCTTACAGATGCTGCCTTTAAAGTTTTCAACATCCAAGGTGAGGCAACAGAGAACTCCAAAGCAAAAACTCCCTAAGCGAAATATCAAATACTGGCCTCCCTAGCTCTACCTCCAGCCAAAAAATTTGCCAAAGGCTCCAACTCACACTCACCTAGAAAGGTTTTTGTTTTGCTTTGTTTGGTTTTGTTTTGTTTTTATTTTTTGCTGTGGCAATCAGGGCCAGTGCATAAAAAGTTTGCTTGATTCCAGGCCTCCTACAAAGCACTGCCAAAACTGCAGGCAGTGGGGTCCCTGGAAAATGGACTGGCCTCTGGGGATACCCAGCCCCTCCCCTCAGTTCTTTCCCTTTCCAGGCACCCTGACACATCTGGAGAACACCAGGCAGCCCTTGTGGCCTTATCTTCAGCTGCTGATTGATGCAACTCAGATCCCAAAGCACCCTCCATGGCATCATCAATGGTCCACCAGGTAATAATAGTGGAGGCCAGAAAACAGGTTTCCTTTCTGCTACTCTCAAGGGCCAGCCTCTCTGTTCTTAAACTCAGGACATTTTCTCCCCTTCCCTATCTCAGTTGTTGAAAGGAAGGTCATAATGGAAATGCCAGACAATACTCCATTCCTTATCCTGTTCTTTAGGCCATATATCTTTCACTCATTCTTTCTTAATTCCTCTCTGTCTCATGTTCCTTTTGAGAAGAGATATTCTCCATCACTTGGGGGTATCTATATATATTCCCTCACTTCCTTATGAACCCTTCCCTGTCCTACCAATCCTGTGCCCTAATGAGACCCTCCCCTTTGAGGTAATTCAACTCATCAAATCACAAGTTGACCTTATTGTTTGGGACTTGTGGTGGACCTAATATGGTCAACTTGAGCCAGAACGCCCAGCTGGACTAGGTTGATGTGATTCTGGGCGTACGAGATCCACTGAGGGTTGTTGCAGATACAACGTAAGACAGAGTGGGAGCTGTAGCTAGTTGGCAGGCTGTTTCCCAGGAGAAGCTCTGCTGTGGCTGGGTCTTCCGGAGGGGGCTCGTCTGTCCCCATCGAGGAAGGAGCTCGGGGCCTTGCTGTCGTCGAGGATGGCTGCTGTTGCTTCGGAGGAGCTCTGGTTGTCATCTCTGCTGCGAGCAGCGTTTCCTGGCTCCAGCCATCATGTGCACACACAGGACATACGTGGGACAGTGTTGTGGTCTCCCAGCCCTAGACTGGGTCTTTTGGGTCTCCAATGCTTAGAGATGGACATTCAGCACCTTCTGCATTTGGCTTCTGGGTAAATATTGTAAATGTCCCCTAGTAAATCTGCTCTCTTAAAACCACTGGTTCTCTGAAAATCTAATTAACACAGGACTCAAAAAGCCTTTCATAGTCTTAAACCAGTCACTCCTGAAATAGCCCTGAGGGACCCAACTCAAGCTATCACAGTCAACCAATACCCCCTCAGCCCTGACAGCCATTTGGCCTCCAGTCCATTATCAACCACATTCTTAAAGCCAAGATTCTCATCCCTACCCACTCCTCATACAATGCTCCCATCCTGCCTGTTGTGGGGGAAACCTGATGATTCCATCCAATTAGTTCAAGATCTTTAAAAGATTAATCAAGTTGTTCCCCCTCACCCAGTAGGCCCCAACCCATATACCCTCCTCCCTAATACTCAATACTCTTGTAGACCTCAAGGATGCCTCCTTTAATATTCCCCTCTGCCTGACTCCCAACAACTTTTCACCCCCACCTGGACAGACCCCATATCTCTGTTTACCCAACAACACACATGAACAGTTCTTCCCCGGGGATCTCAGGAGAGCCCTGACTTTTCTGACCAAGCAATACGAAGGGACCGCCAATCCCTCAAACTTGACCCCAGGTGCCTGCTCCAGTATGTTGATGAGCTTCTGCTTTGCAGGCCCTCAAAAAATGCTTCTGTATTCTATACCATCTCCCTTCTTAAATTCTTGGGGAAAACGAGATATCATGTCTCAGAATACAAATCCCATCTGGTAAAGTAAGAATTCACTGACCTCAGCCTTCAACTCACCCCTACCACTCACTGCATACCCTCTTCCAGAGAAAATGGTATTAACAATCTTCCTTTACCCACCACAAAACAAGATGTCTTTTCCTTCCTGGGGGTTCTTTGCTAAATTACACATTGGATCCCAAATTCATCACTCATTGTAAAATCCAGGGTTCACAACACATGCCTACAACCCTAGCTCTCCAGGAGTCTGAGGGAGGAGCTTCATAATTCTAAACCCACTGACAGTAGTGAAGCCAGAACCTTCCTCAAAACAAAATAAAAAAATTATTTATTAGCCTGGAAATATATCTCACTATCAAGCCCCTGGTTTCAACACCACTGTGAAAGGCAGAGAGAGGGACAGAGAAAGTAATTTCTCCTGATGAGAAGGGCTCAGCTTGAAAACAAACAAAAATGTCTGAATAAATTCCAACATAATTGGTACAGTTCCTATTAAATAAAAATGCTCATGTTTTTCCAAAGGGTGTGTGATATGACAGATTCTTTCACATTACTACAGTTCATAGGGCTTCACTCACATAATGGAGCAGAGCAGAAGTTACATTTTTTTTTTAACCACACAAGGCTTCTCTCTCCTTCGCACTTGTCCTCAAAGGTCACTTCAATGACTCGGGCATATATTTTACCCAGAGGGTTTCTCTACAGTGGACTGCCCCACATACTTAAATCTCTAACTGAAACAACTGATGGCCTTATCACATTGTCTACCTTCACAGGCTTTCATGCCAATGTCAATTTCTAAGCTATTAGAGACCACAGTCATAAATGAAAGTTTCACAAGATTAATATTCAAAAAGTTTTGCCCAACCTGAGTGTTTTTTTATGCCCCATGAGACGCTGCAGTAAGCCTGAGTCTTACGACCTTCCTACCATTCAGATGACTTCTATATTGTGTGAGTTCTTTCATGCAGAGTGCACAGGAATGTGCGAATGGCTTCCCGCACTGTTTATATTCTCGGGCTTACTGTACATGATCAATTTTCATGCATGTGGAGAGAAAAAGAAATTTGTAGAGTTGCTCTCCAGTTTGAATTCTTTCATTTGTTTGGAGGGTACTGGAAGATGAGAAGGCCTTACCACATTGTATACATTTATAGGGTTTTTCTCCAGTGTGAATTCTTACATTTATTCGAGTTAACTAGAAATAGTAAAGGCCTTAGAACATGTTTTACATTCATAGTTGTTGCTCATTGTGTTTTCATTCATGCTTTGGCACCAAACAGCAGAAACAAAGGCTTTATTACCACATTCTTGACATCTATGGGGTTTCTGTCTGGGTTGACTACTTTGATGTTAGAAGTTAAGAGTAGGTAAGAAAACATAAAGAGAAGAGTTAGGCAAATATCAGCGTACCCAGGTAAAATGAACATCATTTACTAGATTGGGAGCCAGATAATAAACATTACCATGGGGCTGGGGATTTAGCTCAGTGGTTAGAGTGCTTGCCCAGTACAAAAAAACCAAAAAACAAAAAACCATTAACATCACCATTCTAGTAAAGAATCTCAAGAAGCTACAGACATCCTGAGAAAGGAGCAAACAATCCCATTAGGCCTAATTCTGTAACATTAGGACAGCACAACACACATGTTGAGGTTCCACTTCGTCTAACACAGAAAAGTTAGGGGATACAAAGTAAAGGTACACAAGTTAATAGAATGTTTTAACAAACAGGGTTCCATTACTCTAATCAGGCCATTACAATTTGCCCCTCTATCTGTAGGGGTACATTCACTAAGAGAGAAGGTAACATTGTATTTATCAATATATGAGCCTGCTATGTGAGGTAGCATAAAATGTCCTTTACGATACGTAAAACATGAAAAGCACAAAAGATTTTGGTTACTTGCGGACAGAAATACACTATTGTCCCATAGCACCAAGTGTTCTTGCAGGTGACATTCTGAGTTCCTCTCTGGATCTGATGTGAATCGGGAATCTGAAACATCGTTCACCAGGTTAAAGCATCACCCTGCTTGAGAGATCCTTAAGGTGTTTCCTTTTGAATCATTGCATACAGATGTTGCACAGAACAAATAGTCCAATTTGTTAATATTGAAATATTAGTGTCTGCAGTAAGCTGTATCACACAGGCTGTATTAAATATTTTTAACATCTGTTTTTGATAGCTAAGTGTATTTTTATGAGGCTGGACGGCAGTAAGCATCCATTTTGCATTCAAAGTTACAGCCTCAGAGATATCTTGGCCCATATGACAAAGTCTATCAGTTAAAACTTCTAAGTCTATAGAATTTGCAATCCGTACCCCTGTTCCAAGTCCACCTAGCAAAGTATCATACCACACCCTCTGCCTTTTCCATACAGGGCATTAGCTGGGGAAAAGTGATGTTAAAATGTAAAATCTTTTTCCTACCTGCAATAGAAGCATTAACACAAGTTTTAGGTAGGCACACTATTTGTGGAACAAACCTTCAGATTAGCCAGCAATATGTGTACCATATCACCCCAATGACTCTGCCGATAATCTGAGCTGCATTCCTACATATTATATTAAAAACTATGTAAAATTTACAGTTATGTTTTGTACAGGTGTAGTACAATTCAGTATTTCCTGTCTCATTGGCGTAAATGATGTCTGTAACTGTGCCAATGTTATATTACTTAGACAACATAATAGTTTTACTTTGGCAGAAATATACAGAGTGAGGAAGGAGACGTTTCTTCCAATGATGCAGTACTATTTTCCATGGTGGTTGTATTTATAAAATTACATGGTGTATTCGTGAAGCATGTGAAGTAATATTGAATTTGATTAGCAGCAGCACTTTTCCAAGCCCAGCCAATGTAAGGTCTTGGTCTCAGGGTTAATCTAAGGGTCCAGGATGCAATAGGATGAATTGACAGAACACAGAAGATAATCTATTCACCTAAAAAGACACAATTAGTAGGCAACACCACAGGATATTCACTTCCAGGCATCGTAACTACTATGTTATAATCTCCTTTGCGATGATTTCTCCCCTTTGTGGGGGATCGAGTGGGTGCCTTTTAATCCACGCTTTACCTCCTCCTTGTAATCTGTCAAAGCCTAAACTACCAACACAAAAGTGGTTATGTCTGGTGGAGCGGAAACTTGTTCCCAAGTCACTCATTTCACTGGAATGATCGATAATTGAGCAATTCTCTCACCAGGCACAAAATATAGGGTGTTAGGAGATAGGCTGTGTAATAAAACTTCCATTTCTCCTACATAGTCAGAATCAGTAATTCCTCCTATAATTGGTATTCCTTTCAAAGCTAAACGGGATCATGGTGCTATGTGCCCATAGTGATCCTTAGAGAGTTGTATACCAATACCAGTTCTACATAATGTTTGTTTTCCAGGATCTAGCTACATTTCTTCTATACTGTTCAAATCATTACCAGCAGATCCAAGAGTTCCCTGAAAGGGAACGGTAGCCTGTGGATGTAATGACCACCACTTCACAGAATACTGTATCATACTTTTTTCAATTTGTAAATTAGGAGTCATCATCCAGGCCAATGGGGTACTTTTCCCTAAAAGTATATTATTTAACTGTTGCAAGGCCACAAACAAGTTGTCTTTTCAATCAGCTTAAGAATTAAGAAAAGTATTGACTTTCTTAATTTTTAGTAACCCATTCATTCTTTCAATTAATCCAGCAGCTTGAGGCTACTAAGGGATATGATAAAGCCATTCAACATTGTCCTCCTCACAACAAAGGTCGATTAACTTACTTTTAAAGTGGGACGGACCCCACTGTCACTCTGTATCTGCACTGGGTTACTGTAATATAAACTAATAATATCTATGGCCTTACTGAAATGACTGATCTGTTGTCATCTAAAACTTCCGCTCCATTTTTGAATTAGCCCTGAACTTTAGAAGGCCCTGGACATCTGCTGATTACTCAGAAAGTCTCTAGTCTTTACCCACCCTAGGAATCCTCCTCCCTACACCCTGTGATCTCCAGACCCCCATTCCCTCCACCACCTGGTTTGGGGTAAGATAGGGCTCCTGGCCAGACATGACTAAGATAACAGAACATAGAGTTAAAGACCTATTTATAACTAACACAAACTCCTAACTTTTTACAACTAACAAAAGGATTCTTTTATGAAATGTAACCATGCCCCCTTCCAATAAAAGACTCTATTTTCTTACAAAGGTTGAGCGGTAATGATGCATCAGTGAACTTTTGGCCACTGGCTAATAACTAAAAGGAATCTAATTGGCTCATACTCAGTGTATGCTGACTCTCCTTTCTTATGCCCAAGTGAAATGGCTACCGGGCACTCTAAGGGCCGCCCGGACTACCACTTCACTTACAAGTCTTTTTTTGAGTGCCATGCTTGTATGCAGAGGCAACTAAGACTCCGGAGGATGTATCCACACAGGTGCATATGAATTTGCACCCTCTAGCCATAGGCAAAGACCCAATATAATCAATTTTCCAAATCTGGGCTGGGGCCTTTCCTCTTACTAATTCCCCAGTCACAATATTTGGAACTTTCCTTTGATTATCTAGCTGGCAAACTGTGCATTCATCCTTAGTTTGTTTCAATACAGACAATGGGATACTAATCCCTCAGGTCTGTGCCCACCTGTGCATAGCAGCACCACCCAACTGTCCTGAGTGATGATGCATCCATTTTGCTAATGTTATCGCCTTGATATTCTCAGGGAGGGTGGCAGCTGATGAGTCTGCTTTAGCATTATACTCAGGCTTCTAGGAATCCACTTGTGCTTGTGCACCCACATGAAAAAACAGATACATTAGTACACGATGATTCCCAAATTTCTTTCCATAATTCATTTTCCCGTAATAGCTTATCATGAATTCTCCAGTTATTGTGTCGCCACATAGGTAGCCAAGTGGCTAATAAATTTCTGACAGCCCAGGAGTCAGTAAAAACGCGACATTGTTGTCCTTTTTCATACATAATGCCTTCATAAACCACCTGTAGTTTAGCAAACTGACAGCTTTTTCTTTTTACCATTGTTTCTAAGATCATGCCAGTAGTAGGATTAAGAGACATGGCCTTCCAATATCAATCTTGCCCAATATATTTAGCAGTTTCATCTGAAAACCAAGCATTCTCTTTTTGTTCCTGGGTCAAATCATCATATCTAGCATTCCAAATTGTAAGATACTCTCTGGAGCCCTGTTGAGGACTTGTCCTTTGTACTCTTAGGAATATCCTAAAGCTCACAGCCGCAGGGTCAAAGGTGACCCTAGGGAGCCTAGGAGAAGGGACATTGTCTGGAACAGCGGACGCCTTGTAAGAGGTCTTATCATTCCTTCCTGAAGTTTGTAAATCGTTGTGCAGCCTCAGTAAGATCTTAGTAGCTGAACAAATAGTTTATGATTTACAACCTTAAGGTTTTGTTCCTGGCCCACTGACTTAGTGATAGATAACCTACACATTGCATTTGGTTCCGTTTAGGTTAAAGAAAAATCATGTATTGCACATACCCTGCCCTATATAAGTTTTCACTGAAGAAATAGAATTTGCCTCTTTGGCCCCCTGTGCCCCGCTGTCCTTTTTTTCTTCAACGTCGCTGTGCCCCCGGTTCCCGGATCCCAGAGGTCCACACCAAATAATGGGAATTTTATTTTGTTAACTGCTTTGCTGAGAATGAATCTATTGGGTCAACAGGTGATTGGAATACTAGTTCGTGTAAACCCATTATTCTGGTAGGGCCTGCTTTGGCCCTATTCTTAATGTACCATTTCATTATACTAGATTCCTGGGCATGCTCTATCTTATGAGAGACTGGATCACCAAAGACCCATTGCATGATTGGTATCCCTGGCCTCAGAAGTACATCATGTCCTAACATAATTTGCTCACTTTCCACTAAAGCCCAATATGCCGCCAAAAGCTGAGCTCTGATGTAGTGTGTATAGGTCCCTCCTGCACTAGAAGTTTCCTTGACCAAAATCCTAAAGGGATCCATTTACCTTCGTGTTTCTGCCAAAAGCTCCAGCTAGCATACACATCTTCAATTGTTACCTGGAGCTCCATAGTCCTTCTCTCATAGGCCATAAATCTAAAGCAGTTTGGATTGTTATTTTTACTTCTTCAAGGGTTTTACTCTGTTCTTCCCCCCATTCAAACTCATATTTTTCCCAGTCTCCTTATATAGGGGCTGTAATATCTGTCCTAAATGGGGAATATGGGCTCTCCAATACTCAAATAACCCAATAGATTTCTGAGCTTACTTCTTAGATTTGGGAGCGGCAAAGTCTAATATAATATGGCCTGTTTTGCTTTAGGGGCTATTTCTCTATGTCCCTGATTCCAATAAATTCCTAAAAACTTAATGAATTGACTAGGCTCTTGCACCTTGGAACGGTTTATCTCCCATCCTTTAGTTTTTAACTTTTCTATTAAAATTGTTAATAATTCTTTCTGAACTTCAGTTTGAGAAAAACCTTGAATTAAAACATCATCTATATAGTGGGTAATATCAATCTTTGCCGGTATAACAATGTCATCTAAGTGCTCTGCTACTATACAATGGCATATAGTGGGGCTATGTTTGTATCCTTGAGGCAATCTAGTAAAAGCATATTGTTGCCCCTGCCACATAAAGGTAAACTGATCTCAAAATTGTGAGGCTATAGGAATAGTAAAGAAAGCATTAGCCAAGTCTGAAACAGCATACCATGTGCCCTGGAAAATTTAGATTCTCTCTATTAGTGTTATAGTATCTGGGACAGCAGCCATTAGAAGAGTGATTTTATTTAATTCTCTGTAATCTACAGTCACCTTCCAACTAACATCACTTTTCTTAACTGACCAAACTGGATTATTCCACTGGGTGGTAGTAGTCACCAACACTCCAGCATGCAAATAATCCTGTATCATTTCAGCGATCTCTTTAAGTCCTCCTGGAATTCTATACTGTTTAAAGGAAATAACCTTAGTTGGCTTCAGGACTTCAATTGGTGTCAGATATAATTTCCCTACAAGAACTGGCTCTATTCCCAAAGAGCAAATTGCAAATTGGTATTTTCCATCCTTTAAGGGTCAGTCTTTTTAATATATCAATACCAATTATGTACTCAGTAATAGGTACTATGATAACTGAATATTCCTTTTTAGGTAAGGTTCCAATTTTCAAAGGCAATTTAATTTGCTTTGCTTCAATTTCCTTACCCCTTAGTCCACTTATTGTAAGAGGGATGCCATGCTTAAATCTAGAGGGATTCCCATATATTCCCACTGGGGCCTCTACCCCAGTGTCCACCAAAGCATCTGCCATGTTTCCAATAAATTGTAAGAGGAATGTGGGGTCTATAATCCCTTCTACTTATTTCTCTAATTCTTAAGGGACCTAGAGCTTGGCATTCCTCCTATTCGAACTTCATCAAATCTGAGAAGAGATACAACAGAGGGCTCTACCTCTTTCACCTCTACTTTGTTAGTTTTCATCACCCTCTCCTCATACATTTGTCATAAATCCCTTGTGGGCAAATTGTTTATTTTTTCCCCAAGGGACCCTGGCTTTCAGCAAAGCCCGAAACATTTCCTTTCTTGATACTCTGTTAGCATTCTCTGATTTAATATTCCCTGTGACAGGAGGAGCAGACTTTGTCTTCTGTTCCCATTCCCCGTATCGCCTAATTGAGCTATTTTCTCTAAAACCACATTTAAAGCAGTCTCAGTATCAGCTAACAGCAAAGTCATCATTAAATGTTTGTAAGCAGGAAGAGCTGTTTGAACCACAAGATTAGGATGAGACACTGACACTCCTTGGTCCAAATAAGCACCTGCCTCTCCTATCATAATTGCAGTTTTCATCACTTCTTCCTTCAACTTCTGCATGCCATCTCTCAATGTATACCAAGGGCGGTCAGAATGAGGCCACGTGGTATCTGTAGGGTATTTGGATACTACAGCCTTCTGCTAGTAGGGCCAACAGATTAGTGCTGGCATCTGAATCTTTGTGCTCACATATGGCTTTTCTTTTTCTTCGGTGCTGGGGATCGAACTCAGGGCCTTGTGCTTACAAAGCAAGCACTCTAACAGCTAGGCTAAATCCCCAGCCCCAGGTACAGCATTTTGCACAAAGGAATTAGAACCGACAGTCAAAAACTTCATACAATCCTGTGCATCAGTATTTCTCCTACTCCTCCATCAGCTAGTCTTACCATCCAAACTATTAGATGCTCTCCTGGCCTCTGTGAGAATTTAATCGAAATGTCATTAACTTCCTATTGTGAATAGTTTTCTATCAAAATATGAAACACATGCTGATCTAAATTAGGACCCCTTCTCTCTTTTATCCCTTTTGCAATAGGACAAGCTTTCGCTAAAGAAAGGTCTTCTCCTCCTTTATATTTAGCAGCCTCAGTTTCTAATTATCCAAGTCCACTTCATCAGTTTCATCCCAATGTCACCATCCCATCTATCAGGATCCCAGTCAGCCTGTGCATAAGCTATGACTACACACAATTTCTTTTTATTTTTCTTGCCTTTCTTCTTCTTGTATTTATATTGTGCACATTGTACAGCAGCTTTTTCTGCCACATTTTCCTAAGTCCAGGTCCAATCTCCTAAAATATAATTTTGGCACTGCAACACGGCCAATTTACTCTGTAGCTCAAAACTTTCCTTTTCCAATCTGCATTTCTCCTCATACAACGCATCCTTTTTTCTGCACATTTTCCGATAAGCATGCAGCAGGACCCAGCCACGCTAGCCCATGGTACATAATTCTCACCCTTTCTCTACCGGAACAGTTTGCAGCACCTCAATGACCTGTGGTGGATCAGCCTCACAGAGTTTACCATCCCAATTCTCACTAAAACTGGTACTATTAGCCCATTCCTTAGCTAAGGCAGAGAACTGCAAATCCTCCCATCCAGGAACATCACAAGTTACCCATTTGATATCGGCTTTCCTTCTAGAAAAGAGAGGCATCTTTTCTCCTTTTATTTGCAAATCCTGTCTACTAACACCAATTTGTAACAGCAAGGGGTAAAGGCTTGCTGCTGCCGTGCCAGGACTTATTTCCTTTGGGCTTGATTCATGAGGAAGGAGACAAGACACCACTCACAAACATCAATTAAATTGTTTCATAATAATAAAGAAAGTAAGAGAAAAGGAGAAACTCTAGGAATTCATACCACCAATCTACTGTTCTCATCACTGGTAATCTACAGCATGGGAGTACATTCAAGCAGAGATCTTAACTTTGGCTGAGAGAAGTAGCAACTGCACGTGGGAGGGATCAGCAGCTTTTGTAAGGATTGGAAAAGAGAAAACAGCAGTCAGGAGGGCCCAACAAAAACAGCAACCCCCACAGAGGCAGTAAGGTGACCATCAGCTACACGAGTGAAAGTATCAGGAGCCAAAGTATCTTCAACAGCGGATCTTCACAGGGTGTGAGAAAAGAACAAAGGAAAAAGAGAGAGCCACTTACCTGGGTACTGTGCCCGTATTTATCTATGCTCTGACAAAGGAAAGCCCCCCTGGCAAGTAGATGTGCATGCAACTTTATCTCAGGCAATCACCTGTGGTATGGCTAGGAGCCAGGATGTCACCACAGTGTATATCTAAGTCTGATAGTGCTTGACCAACAAAGCAGTTCCACCTAGGTTAGCCACACCTTGCAGAGGCTGGTGGACACTGGAGTTCAGATCTTTAATAGAAGACAGACATTGGAACCAACTCTCAATACTATCTAATGAATCTTACAAGTACCTACTGACCATGAGTATAGCCTTGAGTTGAGTCCCTAGAAACACTAGAATGAAGTACTCAAATACACCCAGGTTAATGAAATTACTTATTGGTACCTCTGGGATAGCTCAAAGATAGACCTCCTCCCTGGGGTTTAAAGAGGCCGAGAATTCAAACCCCTCCATGTGTTAACAGTTTATTTATCTATATGTGGTAGTCGATATCAAGGCCAAAGTCTCCTCCTACATGCTATAAAACACTCTAGGAGACTGGGCAACATATTAGTATTTTATTTTTCATTTTTGTCTTAAAGTAAGGTCCTTCACATTACACTAGGTGGACATAAAGTAGTTTCCCTCCCTAAACTTTATTTTGAGCAGCTGGAATTACAGGCTATTGCCAACTCACCTCACATATTTTCTCAAATTCTATGACATCAGAATTAAAATTTATCAACCACATGATACAATGAAGAATGTTATGCCATTTCTTTCTGTATGATTCTTTCTGTAGAGATACACCCTATCAGGTCATCCCTATAACCTGTATGTCCACCCCCACCTCCTAACACCAAGCCACTGCAGCACCCTGATACTCAAGTCACCTTCCACAAATCCTGCCTTTAACTGCACAGGGCTCTGGGGGACCCCCAACACTGATTATAACCTTCCAATACTGTATGCAAAAAAGAACAGTGGAGATAATCCTAGACCTGCAAGTAAAAGAAAATAGGCCTCATAATTTTTGGAAAGCAGCAAAAGCAGTGACTACAAGTAAACATAGACCATCGATCACATACACTGCCAAAGGACAGAAATGTACACCAATGACCTCTACCTTAGAAAACAAAATTCAGGGACTGTACCCAGAGTAACAAGAAATTAAAGAAACATTAGAGAAGAAGGCAAACCTGGGCAGTCAATTTACACAAGCAAGATCTTTAAAACCTACTCTCATTGTGAAAAGGTTGACAGATGGGTACTCAAGCCAATTCAAAGTGGAAGATGTGGAAAGAGCCAACGGATGGTTAATTTTGTAGGGACAGGGGTCCCCATAGGTAGGGAAAAGATAGGGTAAAGGCCTCATTACCTGTTATTAAAAATTAATAAACAATTTTGAGCTCTATAGCCAGACTCTAAAAGCCACACAGCTGTAATCAGATAGTTAGAAACATAAAGGCAGCTAGATTCCAATGGTTAAGGAGACAAAGGCAAAAGAGACTGGTTCCAGGAAAGCCCCAAGGTAATCTGATTAACATAAAGAAAACAAACTCCCCCTTTTGATTCTTACATCTACATAACCTGCCCCTCAGGCACCCAACCAGAAATTCAAAGAAAAGTCACATAGCTTTGAGAAATGGAGGCAGAGGTAACGGATAAGCCCAGAAGCCAACTAAATTCCAAATGGCCGACCCAAGGAGAAAACCTCAATAAAAAGGGACTATAATGAAAGACTCACAAGTATTTCGCTTTCCAATGCTCCCTACTCGTCGGGCAGCTATTATCTCCCTTTCCCCCATTTTCGCCACTTTTAAATAAATTGATTTCTGTTAATTTAAACTCAGTTTCGTTAATTCTTTACTGTAGCTGGGTTTACGATCGCCGGGAAGTATATTTCCTAGCCGGGCAGCTGATCACAGTCCACCTCTGGTAACAATTTGAATGCTGAAGAGGGAAAATTACATGAGACCAGAGTGCAGGAGCAACTGGGAGAGATGAAGTCTCAGAGAAAACAGCAACAGGATCCAGATGTGGTGGTGCAGGTTGTGATCCCTGCACTCCACAGTCGGGAAAAGAGAACATTTGTGAGTACAGGACCAGTCTATGTTACACAACAGGGTCCTTTCTCATAAAACAAAACAAAGCAAAACAAAACAACAAAACTAAAACTGAAACAAACAACGAAAAATAAGAGAAAAGGAGTTTTGGGCTTGTGGTACAGTTTACTGGTACGCTGTTTTCCTAGCCTGAGAACCGGGAATTAACTCTACATCCTAGTTTCAGATTCTCATTCCTGAAAAGAGCAAAATTCGTTTGATTCGGAATTTCCGTGGTTTCTGCCACTGCATCTCCCAGTGTCCTCTTATCTTCCCCCAAACAACTGGAAATTGCGTGAAATCACACAACATAATAAAACTGGCAATTACTGTACCAAGCAAAATTACAGATGGAGCGTTTTTAATAACAGAATCTGCGGGAAACCTGCAGACGTCTACCGAGGTCAGCCGCGGCCTCCCCGGCTCCACGCACACGCGCAGCCCCGCGAGGCCCAGCCGGCCGCACTGGGACCCGGCCTGGGGGCGCAGGGCTCCGGGACCGCGCTCGGCTCCAGGCCGCACAGCCCGCCCCGCCCGCGCCTCCGCCGGGAGCGCGCTCCTGACCCCGCAGGTCCCGCCCGAGCGCCTCAGCGCGGACCCCACGCGCGCCGGCTCCCCGCCGCCCGCCGCCCGCACAGGCCGGGGACTCGCGGGCTGCCCACGGCGGGCTCCGGACCGGCCCGCGTCGCCGCGCGGGGACCGACAGCACCCGGGTCCCGCCGCCGGCCCGCCCCGCCCGCGGCCGGAGGGAACCGGAACCGAGCGCGACCCCGACACGGAGCCCGCAGCGCACGCGGAGGCCGGTCCGTCAGGCGGCTCGGCGGTGCCCGCAGCCCGCTTCCCGCGTCTCCCAGCCCCGCGCTCACCTCGGCCATCTTCCCGCTGCCGGCGTCTCCCGGAGTCTGCCCGAGGAAGCCTCGGCACGCACGACCGCAGCGCCACAAAATTTCCGGCGCCAAAACTAGGCGAGAGCCGCCTCCGTGCTGGGGCAAAAGGAACTGGAGGAGACTGGAAGAACAGGGCGCGTGCGCAGTGCGCCTCCCTCCGCCTTCCGAACAAGAATCTGATTGGACGCTTTCTGTGAGTCCGGTGCACACTAACAAGGTGTTCTACTCCTGACCCCCACCCCCACCAGGGAGGACATCTTCAATTGTCCTATTCTGTAGGGTTAAGAGCATTCTTACTGTAAAACCAATTTCCTGAACTATTTTCGTCCTGTAGGACTGGAACTCCAAAACCATTTCTGTGCCCTTTTGAACTTATATTTTTCTGTATTGCTTATTTCAAACTTTTTTCCTGTGCCTGCCTGAAGCAGGCTGAAGCAGAAGTATCTCAAAATCCAGCCTAGTCTGGGCAACACGGTGATTTAGGACTAAAAAAAAAAAAAAAAAAAAAAAGTGGGATCGTGATGTATCTCACTGCAAACGTCCCGAATTCAGTCCACTATACCGCTGAACAGAAACAATACAGGTCTGGTTTGGGGTATGAGATTGACGGTGAAGTGGATCCCAGTCTGAGGAGGCTGAGCCCTTTACCTGTGGAATCTGGCACTGCCCTTTGGTAAGTAGAATCACAACTTTTCTTCGCAGTGCTTGATATCAAACCCAGAGATTTGAGCATCTAGGCAAGCACAGGTACTGTCACCATCGGATGGAATTACATGATACCTCGCTGGGGTACTAATGAAGAAATCATACCTGGTGGAGAGAAATTTCTGCACATTTTGGTGATGAGAGGGTTAGTGGTTGTGTTGTAGATTTGTGCTAACTCTGAGAGCAAGAAAAGCACTTTGGTTTTTCCTCTTACTTTCAGAAAACTATATTTGTCATCCCCAGTGGGAATTTTTTTTTGGGGGGGGTCAAACTCAAGGCCTTGCGCTTGCTAGGCAAGTGCTTTAGCACTGAGCTAAATCCCCAACTCCGAATAGGAAAATTTTTGATGACTTCTGTTGTTTTTTGTGGCAGGGTCTCACCCTGTAGCTCCGGCTGGCCTCGAACACCAGGTGATCCTCCTGCCTCAGCTTCCCAAGACCTGGGATGACAGGCATGTGGAACCATAACCGGGGTGGATGACTTTTTATACGAAGATATCTTGGAAATTTTGAGAGTGTTGTGTTGTGTTGTGTGGCACTAAGGATGGAACCCTGTGCCTCTGGCATGCTGAGGAAGTGCTCTACCATGGAGGTACTTCCTCAGGCCAGATTTTTGTTTTATACATAAATTCCCAACTCCATGTTGCGTTCACAGGGATTATTTTCGTTTGAGAGACTTCCCACAGTGTTGAGGAAGAAGAAGAAAATAACATTTTCCAGCTTTTTTGTGAAGCAACTAAACTTGGCAAGGTGGAACACACATGTAATGCCAGCTTTTCAAAAGATCTCCCTCACACATCTTTGGGCAAATTAGTGAGCCTGTCTAGGAACATAAAAAACAAGAGCTGGAGGTGTATTCATGGAGTACTTGTTAGCATGCGTGGGGCCCTGAGTTAAATCCTACTACACTGAAAAGCAAAATAGAGGAAATTACAAAACAAAAACTATGTCAATAATATACATTTGCCTATCACTGTACAGATTGATGTGATTAAATAATATTTAATATATCATTCGATTCCCACCACTAAATCAGTCTCAGGCAAGAGAGGGCAGGGCGGTCTTTAAAATCACAACCTGAGGGAGACAAAGCTTGTAGCTGAGCTCTGTGGGAGAGGAGGCCAATCAAACTGTTAATTAAGCAGGTCACCCCCTGTCCTCCTTGACACAAAAAGGAGGGTCATAAGAGCAAATTGAATGACAGCAGTGCTAGCAGGGATGGCCTGGGGTCTGAAAGGAAATGTATACATTCGAACTTCTAGTGCTGAAAATCTAAAACATTTAAACATCATTATTTCTGATAGCGTTGAAATTATTGCATCTGTGGTGTCAAACCTGGAAACTGTGAAGCATTTTATTTCCCTAGTATTCACACTTTGAACCCTACTCCAACCCCTTCTTTCTCTTTAACATCTATGCACCCAGTATTTTGTTTTGTTTTGTTCTGTTTTGAAAATACTTATATCCCAACACAAAACACTGACAATATTCCTTGGTAAACAAGGAAGTCTCAACCAAACTAAGAGGAAAAAAGAGGGTTAAAGGAAAAATGAAAGTACCTACTGCATGAGAGAACTGTGGTGCAGGCTGCCCTGCAAACTCAAGCATCGATACCGTGTCAAGGCTCATGGCAGCTCTGGAGAAGCTTTACATATGGGGTCCTCATTGTCTTGGGGTCTTTTTTGGGGGGTGGTGCTGGGGATCGAACTCAGGACCTTGGGCTTGCTAGGCAAGCACCCTACCAACGAGTTTAAATCCCACCCCCTGCCCTGGGTCCTTCTGATTTACAGGTCCTCTTCTTTTCCCCAGCCAGCTTTGCCAGGCCTTCTCCTGTAGCATTCTGATTGCAAGAGTAAAGGCCTGGAATGCTTTTTCCTTATCATTCAGCCGGTGCCACACTTTGGGAACAAAGCTGTGTGCTCGGACTGTGCTGAGATTTCCTCTGCTTTAGCCACACCTCCTACTGCACAATTCATTATTCAGCAGAGTGTTTTTAGAAGCCTTTCATGCATTAAGAGCTCTCATTTATACAGTTAAGTCACGGTGGTTGACTCGATTCACAGGTTTTGTTGGTTTTAACGCCCTTTCAGGCAGTCTTATTGCCAGCAAGCCTGAGTTCCCAAGTTCTAGCCCCTTCTCAGACAGGCAAAGGCCCACAGGGAAAGGTGGCTTTCTGGAAGGTAATTTCTTGAAAGCTCTTACATTCTATAGTTATATTCTTATATTCTGGCACTTACTGCTTCTGTAGTTCCATGGTGCCTTGCAAGTGGTCGCTTCTTTAAATTGTATCTGAGGTTTTTTTCTTTTTTGGTAGTTGTTGGCAGGAATGTTAGCCTGCTACAACTTGCTTCATCCCACTTTCAGGTGGAAGGTTTCATACTATTTAAACTAACGCATTTATGTTTTGCTGCAGGAAAAAACACTGAGACTTGATAACAAAATTAATATATCAGTATTATACATAGATTGAATAAGGCATGTATTCTAATCAAACTGAAATATCTTTAAAATGTCATTTAATTATGAATAATATCATAGAACTTACCTAAATGATCATAAGTTATAACCTACTAATTGTACAAATGAGAATTTTGAGGCCTAGAGTAATGCATTTTATTCACTCACTTATTTTTCTCCAGGGTTTGGGGACTGATTTTGTTTTGAAAGCAACACTGGTTTTTGAGGTTGGAGAAACAGCAAGATAAAATGTCTGACCTTGAGCAAAATCTTCAACACTGGTATGGATACAGAGAGTAAATGAATTATCCAGAACAATATTAGTAGTAAATTTATAATGCATGTAAATATGTATTAAATACTATGCAAGTGTTGGCGGTAGAACCAATGAGGATTTTCAGAGAATTTGACAGAATTTCTTTTTTTTTTTTTTNNNTTTTTGGTACCGGGAATCGAACTCAGGGCCTCATGCTTGCGAGGCAAACACTCTAAACACTGAGCTAAATCCCCAGCCCTGACAGAATTTCTAACCAGATCTTCATGACTGATTTTATTTTGAAAAGAAGAAGTGAAGGACATTGTTAAGAGAGAAATGTTACATGACGGTCCCAGATAGGAAACAGGATTGGGGTGAAGTTCGAAGTGTGTCCTCATTGGTTGGTGCTCACAGTGGCGGGAGATGGGAAACCAGGGCTCGCACTGTGGAACCTTCCACGCCGTACAGCACCGGGACTCGCTCTGGGGTGCGGGGAGGGCGGTCAGAGTGTTTCCGGCGGTGAAGCCTGATTAGGGGCAGGGTGGCTGGACAGACGCTGAGTGGCTTGCATGTTACTTCACAGGTAGTAGAATTAAGATGCTAGTTTAAAACCTGGGTGGTCTATTTAGTACACAAGTATGATTATTTCTATGTAATTATAATGCAGTTTTATGCATTTACTCTATGTTAAATGCCAGATTTTAATCTTAGTTCTTGATAACATAAGCAGTGATGGTGAACATTTTAGGGAAGTGCGCTCGAACTGCAACCCAGAAATGATTTATTCATTGCAAAGTGCCAGCACGGCAATTAAGTCTGAATAATAAGGTTTTAGTTTAGGGAAAAAACTCATACAGTAACATCTTTTGTCTTAAAATAAAAACACAATAACAGAGCTTTCCATGATACAAACAACTCTTTATCGAAAGGTAAAAGTTTGCATTTGGCAAACTTTGGTAAGCAGGGTGACTTTGCTTACAAGCTCACAGAAAGGGCTTTGTGGCACACATGCCGTAGGTTTGCCACAACTGTCCTAGAATATTCAATGTACAGAGGAATTGTGTTTTATGCTATATGTTGCATACTGTATTCCCAGGTGTGTGCATTTAAAAATGATGCTTCTGTGCAGTTGCAGTGTGGATATTTTCCAATAATATATAATATTGTCCAATACTATGTAAAAGTTTTATGTCTTTAGAGGAAAAATGGGTCATATCACTGAATACTTACAGTCTTCTCCAGATCTTCATTGTTTTTCTGAGACTAGAGGTCAGTACATCAAGCCAACACATTACAGATTTTCAACCCTTTCCTGTTGGCAAATTGAAATCAGAGCCACCAGCATAAAGGTCCAAAAAATTGCTCTGATAATCTTCCCTTCTGGAGGGCATGGAAACCAGCCGCTCTGGCACTGTAGGGATTTTACCCACTTGATCGGTCATTTCCCTACTGACAGGGCTGCGTTGTTACACCTGCAGACTCACCCACAGACTGGCTTAGAGAAATTGGATCAGCGTACTTGTCCTACCACAGGATTTAATGACCATAATAAATAGCTGTCATATGAATAGTCAAAAAGGTACAAGACACTCTGTAGAGGTAGGAGAAAGAATAGAAAGAAATCAGAGAGAGAGAGAGAGAGAGAAAGACAGAGAGAGACAGAGACAGAGACTCAGAGAGAGAGAGTGGAGGGGAGAGACAGAGAGAGACAGAGGAAAATTTTAAATCGAGTTGATTTGGAGGAGGCATAAATTTTATTAAATATGTGGTAAAGTGGCAGCAGACCAGAGATAAATTTTTTCTTATGAAAAAATGATACTGGGAGTTTACCATTGAGAAAGAGAAATGAACAACATAAAGAGTAAATAATTGAGCATTACCAAAAACAAAAAAACAAACAAAAACCATGGAAAAGTGTTTTAGTGTTTACAATTGCTATTCAAAATACTCATCTTTTAGGCCAGAAACGAGCGTTTTGTAAACATTGAGAAAAGTATTTTAGTGAAACAGGTTTCTCATGAAAGGAACTAGAAAATAGCAGCTTATTGCAATTCACATGTGGAAAAATCCAGAGAACATAAGTGACAGTAAAGTACTGCACACTTGCTCGTTCAGGAAAGAAGGATAATTTCTAAATTACTTTCTCCTCTCTTAGGGAAATCCTCTGCTTTTCAATACACATTATGCCTGAAGCTTGTATGTTAGAGATTTGCAGTTACTTTTGCATTATCTATGAATGAAATTTGAAATTTCTAGGTGATAGATTAGTGACAGCAGCAACAACATATTAAAAGTTTGACCTTGAAATAATTTAATAAAATCTCTGTACCCAGGTGTATTGAGGATGGAGACATGCAAGCAGCTGTGTGGCAGGTGCACACCGCAGAAATAATTTAATAAAATCTCTGTACCCAGGTGTATTGAGGATTGAGACATGCAAGCAGCTGTGTGGCAGGTGGACACCGCCCCCAGCAGAGGCGTTGTGATCTCTAGACGGGCAGAGTGATCTGCAGCATCCCTGACAGAACTCAGCGGTGAGCAAGAGGAGAGTCAGGTCAGTCTCTGCCCACCCTTGATCTCCTTCTAGAGACTTTGACTGATCGAGGCCAAGAGGAAGTCGTGGAGCTCAGGAGCCTTAATGCTGTATTCTGTAGAGGTTCCAGCCCCTGAAATAGCACATATGGGAAGCAGATTCATTTGGTATGTAAGATAATTAAATTTGGGAAATAATTGACCTGAATTCGCCTGTAGAAATCTGGATGGACAGTTTTAGTTGGGCTGAGAACAACATTTCATCTTGGAAATGTAGATTTAAAAATAATCAAGTATTTGCCCTTTTCATTCATCCTTAGACCTAGAACTCTACCATAAATATTTTCTTTGTTACTTCTACCCATATGCATTGGCCAAGTCTTTCCACTACCACAGTTTACATTCCTATCATTTTGTGACTATATTAATTTAATTTATTATAATTATTGCGGCATATCAATTTTATGAACAAATGGGCTTCACTGTCACCTTTCTACGCCTGCATATTTTGGGCTTTGAGTGCATCAACCTTCCCTATTACCCTCTTTTATCCTCCCTTCTCTTCCCTTTCCTTTGTCCCTTTTCTCTTTCTTAAGAGCCCCACTTCTACTTTCAGATCTGCCCCCAGTTTTCACATATGAGAACCAGCACGCGATAGCTGTCTTCCTTTGTGTCGCTAGTAATGATCTCCAGTTCCATCCATTTTGCTGCAAATGACATGGTTTGTTTCTCATTTATGGCTGAATAAAACTCCATAGTGTGTTTAAATAATATATTTTGCATCCGTTCATCCATTCGATGGGCACCGAGGCTGAGTCTATAGCTCATCTATTGTGAAGTGTGCTGTGATGAACATGGATATGCAGGTGTCACTGCAGTATGCGGACTTTAATTCCTTTGGGTGTATTCTGAGGAATAGCAGAGCTGGATCATGTACTTGTATTTTTAGTTGTTTTAGGAACCTCCTTATTTATTTTCATAGTATCTGTATCAGTTTACATTCCCATGATCAGTGGCGTACAAGGTTTCTTTTCCAACCAGCACTTTTATTGTCTGATGTAACTCATTCTGCCTCAGGCGAGATGGAAGCTCAGAGTGATTTTGATTTGCCTTCTCCTGGTAGCTAAAGATGTTGACCATTTTTGCACACATTTATCAGTCATTGGAGTTCTTTTGAGAAGTGCCTGTGTGTACCTTTATTGATTACATTCTCCTTTGTTCTTAATTTTTGAGGTCTTTATGTATTATTCCCCTGTCATATAAATACCTGGCAGAGGCTTTCTCTGATTCGGTAGGATTTTTCTCTGTTACTTCCTTTGCTATGTAGAAGCTTTTTAACTTGCTGTGATCCCATTTATTAATTCTTGATTTTCTTTCTTGTAGTATTAGACTCCTATTCAGACTATCATTGCCAACAACATCTTCAACTTTTCCTCTAAGTATTTCCAGATATTTAGGTCTCACATTAGTGAACTTGGAGTTGATTTGCATAACAAAGTTATAAATAAGAAGTTATTGTGTGTAGATAACCAGTTTTCTTAGCACCATTTCTTGAACATGATTTTTTTTCCTATTTATTTTTCTAATTTTTATTGTCAAAATCAGGTGCCAGTAGATGCATGAATTTAATTCTGAGTCCTCTATACTACTGCATTGTTCTGCATGTCTATTTTTATACCAGAGCTCTGCTGTTTCATTGGTAGGTAGTATAGAATATTTTACACTCGGGTATTGGGATATTTCCAGCATCGTTCACTTTGCTTAGGAGTGCTTTGCCTATTCAGGCTATTGTGCTTCTACTTGAATTTTACAATTGTTATTTCTATTTCTATGAATAATGTCTGTAATATTTTGATGGGAATTGCACTGGATCGATTGCATGCTTTAGGCCCTACATTCATTTTAGCAAGTTTTTTTTGTTTTTTTTGTTTTTTTGGTACTAGTGCTCAAACTCAGGGCCTTGTGCTTTCGAGGCAAGCACTCTAACCACTGAGCTAAATCCAAGCCCCATTTTAGTAATATTATGTCTTTGTATCTTCCAGCGCCTTCTTTAATTCCTTCTTCTTTTCTCTCTCTCTCTCTCTCTCTCTCTCTCCCTCTTTCTCTCTCTCCCTAGAAATTTTATTTCTTTTGGGGCCATTGTGAATGGAATTCTTTTTCTCATATTTTCTTAGTGAGGTCATTGGTGGTATATAGGAAAGTTATTTATATTTTCCATGTTGGTTTTGCTGCTTTCTACTTTTTTGAATTTATTTGTACAGTTCTACAAGTCTTTTGATGGTGTCTTTAGGTAATTATAAGAATTTTATTTATGAAAGCAGTACCTCTCATATCATATAGTAGATACTCTCTCTCTCTCTCCCTCTCTCTCTCTCTTTCTCTCTCTCCCTAGAAATTTTATTTCTTTTGGGGCCATTGTGAATGGAATTCTTTTTCTCATATTTTCTTAGTGAGGTCATTGGTGGTATATAGGAAAGTTATTTATATTTTCCATGTTGGTTTTGCTGCTTTCTACTTTTTTGAATTTATTTGTACAGTTCTACAAGTCTTTTGATGGTGTCTTTAGGTAATTATAAGAATTTTATTTATGAAAGCAGTACCTCTCATATCGTATAGTAGAAACCACTTCATTCTGTTATTAAAACTATATGATGGTGATGGATTTTAGTTTTTATTTATATTAATTGAAAAATTAAAAAATATATTTTTTGAGACAGGATCTTGCTATGTAGCTCAGGCTGTCCTTGAACTCACTACATAGCCCAAGCTTGCCTTCAATTCATGGCAATCCTCCTGCTTCAGCCTCCCAAATGCTGGGATTACAGGCATGCACCACCATGCCCGACTGAAAACTAAACTTTGTATATACTTATGTCTGTCTACCATAATCTTTGAAACATGTATATATTGAGTCATTCGTGGGAAAATAGATTCATCTTGAGACCAGAAGATTGTGTGAAATTAATCAGACATGAGCTTAAATGTAGCATGGCTTCTATTATATGAGAAACCTAAAGTATAAATAATTCAAGTAACAAAACAGAATAAAAGGAAATGGAGGTCTTTTGCAAAAGGAAGAAGAAAAAGAGATGGAGAGAGGGGGAAGGGGGCAAGAGGAAATGGATAAAAAAAGAATTAAAGTGTGTTATGTACATGTACCAACTCCCTATGGCAAATGTGGTCATTTTTCTTGAAAACATATACTAATAAAAAAGAAATATGTATGTACTGAAGGATGATTAAATCTAGTTGATGAAAATGTACATTACCATATCACCTCGCATCTTTATTTGTGGATAGAATTTTAGACTCTTTCTTAGAAATTGTCAGTTTCACATACATTGTTATTAAATATAGCCACCATGTCATAAGGTAGAGTCAATGAGCTCAAGCCTCCCTATGTGAAATTTTATATCATTTGAACAATAGATTCCCCATCTCTGTCCCATTCAAAGTTTCTGGTAACATTGCTGTCCCCGTTTCTATTGATATTTTTAGATTCTGCATAACATGAGATCATGTGATGTTTGTCTCTTTGGGCCTGACTCATTTAACTGGACACGAGGTACCTCAGGTGTATTCATGTACTTCATCCATGTCATTGTAAACTACAAGGTTTTCTTCCTTTCAAAGTTTCAATAGTACTCCATGATATATGGATCTCACATTTCCCTCATCTGTTTCTCCACTGACTGGCCCTGTGGTCGATTTTGTATTTCAGTTGTCGTGAACAATGTTACAGTGACCATGAGAGTGCAGGCATCTCTCATGATCCTGGTTTCCTTTTGTTTTGGTATAAACCCAGTAGTGGATTGTTGGATCATACGTCAGCTTTATTTTTAATTTCTGAGGAATCTCCACACTGTTTTCACAAAAGCTGTAGTAATTTACACTTGGCCAATAGTGTACAGGAGTTCTTTATTTCCCATATACATCTTCTTTTTATTTTATTTTATTTTATTTTATTTTTTTGGTTCTGGGGATCAAACTTGTGCTTGCAAGTCAAACACTCTAACCACTGAGCTAAATCCCCAACTCCTTCCATATTCTTGGTGATGCTTATCTTTCATGGTTTTAAAAATTATTCTAACACATGTGTGGTGATTTTTCATTGTGTTTTAATGTGCAGTTCACTGATAATTAGTGATGTGGAATATCTTTTCATATACTAATTGGCCATTTGTATGTGTCCTTTGAGAAACATCTATTAGCTCTTTGCCCATTTTAAGTCAATATCTTTTCATATACTAATTGGCCATTTGTATGTGTCCTTTGCAAAACATCTATTAGCTCTTTGCCCATTTTAAGTCATATTGTTTTCACAGATTTGAGCTTTTTGAGTTCTTTACGTGTTTTGGAGTTAACCTTTTTTCAAATGAATAGTTTTCAAATGTGTTCTCTTATTCCATAGGTTGTATCTTCTTATGTCTGTCGGTTATTTCCCCAGGTGTTTATGAGCATTTTTATTTGTCTGTTTTTTGCATTTGTTGCTTATGCTTTTGGGCTCATATCCAAAAAGTCATAGCTTGGACCAGTGTTATGGATTATTTTTTCTAGTGAGTCCTTGGAATTTTAGCTTTGGTTGTGTTTTAAAGTGTTTTGAAGACATGTTCCTTCCAAAATGTTGGCTTCTTTATTATATTCCCACAGCTACATCATCTCTTCAAATGAACAAAAGTTATGAGTTTTTAGTTATGAGTTTTTTTTTAGATAGGAGCAAAATAATGCTATTATTCTAAAGTATTTTATGAATAGTTCAATGATGGAGATTTAGAAGTCTACATGAATAGTATGAACAATTTTAGGTCACAATGTTATGTCCAGAGGTGGACTGTGAGCTGCTGCCCCACTAGAAAATATATTTCCCAGACATCATAAACCCAGCTACAGTAAAGAATTAAAGAATCAAGTTGAAATTAAAGAAGACAATTTATTTAAAAGTGGTGAAAAGGGGGAAAAGGAGCTTATAGATAGCTACTCGACAAGTAGGGAGCATTGGAAAGCTTTAAAGAATCAAGTTGAAATTAAAGAAGACAATTTATTTAAAAGCGGTGAAAAGGGGGAAAAGGAGATTATAGATAGCTACTCGACAAGTAGGGAGCATTGGAAAGCGAAATACTCTTGGGCCCTTTGTTATAGCCCCATTTTATTGAGGTTTTTTCCCTTGGGTCAGCTCTTGGAATCTGATTGGCTCTTGGGCTTGTCTGTCACCTCTGTCTGGACTTCCCTCAGCCCTGTGACCTTTGTCTTTTGGCAGAGGGCAAGTTTATGGGTGAGAGTCTTAGGGCCAGGTTATGTAGATGTAAGGATCAAATAAAGGGGGAGTTTGTCTTCTTTATGTTAATCAGATCACTTGAAGCTTTCCTGGAACCAGTCTCTTTCCTTTTGTCTCTTTAACTGTTGGAATGAATAAAGGGGGAGTTTGTCTTCTTTATGTTAATCAGATCACTTGGAGCTTTCCTGGAACCAATCTCTTTCCTTTTGTCTCTTTAACTGTTGGAATCTAGCTGTCTTTATGTTTCTAACTATTTATAGCTGTGTGGCTTTTAGAGCCTGGCTACAGAGGTCAAAATTGTGTATTAATTTTTGATAACGTCTAACGAGGCCTTTACCCCATCTGTTCCCTACGTATGGGGACCCCTGCCCCTACAACAAGTATGCATATTGCCTGATCCTCAAGAGAGATTCCACCCTGCTACTCAATGATGCTGAAATCAAATGAAAATTTATTTTGAACCTTTTGTATATGTTAGCTTATATCTTGTTTACTTTTACTTTTCCCTTAGGTTACCAACTTGTTTATGAATTTTATATTAGATCATAGCTCTGTTGAGCCCAGGCTTTATATCTGGTTCATTCAAACAGAAAATTTAGAATTCTAAAACTTTAAAAACTTTAAAAACTTTCCCAATTCCATATTAAGAAATGCACTTTTAGTTGTTTTCATAAAGATGATTATTTGAATTGTTTCATGTATGTAAACTTCTGTGTGGCATGCAAATTGCCTGAAATATTTAATAGACAAAAGTTTTTTTTCTTTTTTTATGTACTGCAGATTAAACCTGGGGCCTTCCTATTAGAAACTTTTGGAGGTGTGCTGGGTATCCAACTCAGGGCCCTGTGCTTTGTAGGCAAATGCTCTACCACTGAGCTAAATCCCCACCACCCTCTTAGAGACTTTTGAATAAGTGCATTGTAAACCTGCAAGAATGCATTTTATGTGTAAAAGAACATTTTAAGTCTGATTTCTATTTTAAATTAAGATTTCAGTATACTCATGATTCTAACAAGCAACATTTTAATAAGGTTATCAATGGAAATTCTTTACAAACTATTTTTTTATATTCTATGATTCAGTAGCTATGATCACATCCAATAATGTACTGAAGAGAGGGGTTTAAAATTCTTTCAATAAACAAGATATCCAGCAGGTTGTGAAGGAAAATAGTAACCTGTTTCCTAGAACATGGAAGAACTTTGTACCCTGCTCATAAAGTAGAGAAATAGGAGAGTAGTAAATAGATTTTCTCAAATTGGTGCACAATGCTGAAAGGAAACAGAGATATAAACATGGAGACTATGAGACATTGTTTTAGGCAGTGTTGGTTGTATTGGTTTTTAGTGATGGTGTGTTTGACTACTTTAATCCCTTTCCCCAAGTTCTAGTATTCAGTAATTTCTTCTGCAATTAATTGCACTAGTTTAAGGAGCAGTTAAAATAAAAATGACCATCTTAACATTTTTCAGGAAATGTGAATCATAAAGTTTTCATGGTTGAAGTTATTACCATGATACCCTTGCAAGAAAAAATTTCTGGACTTGAAATTCTTTTTTTCCTATTTTTTTTTTTGAGACAGTGTTTAACTATGTAGCCCAGACTGGCCTTGAACTTCTAGTGATCCTCTTGTCTCAGCTTCCAGAGTGCTTAGATTACAGGCATGTGCCCCTTTGCCTGGCTGGACATGAAATACTTAGTGGTGACCACCACAGGCTGGAGAGAGCAGAGGGGAGGGAGAGATGGGGAAAGATGTTTGATGGGTACTTGGGTACAGTCAGACAAAAGCAAGAATATCTGGTGTCTTGTTGCACAGTATGGTTCTTATAGACCAGAATAATATACTGCACATTTCAAAAACCTAGGAGAGATGATTTGGAAAGAAATAATAATAAAGAAATTATATATATATTTGAGGAGATAGATATGTTCATCTGATTTAAACATTATGCAATGTACAATTGTATGAAAACATAAAGTATAGTTACTTTTACCCACACCATTTTTAAAGTAAGGTAACTTTAGATTTAAGTAAGATTTTGGAGATAATTTCCTATACTTTATTTGTTTATTTGCTAATTTTATGGGTACATTTTAGATATGCATGGTGATGACATTCATCATAGAGAATTTGTACCTGTACATAATATATCTTGATTCTTCTTTTTTTCTGCAATCCCCTCCCCTCCCTTCACCCTCTCTTCCCCTCCTTATTTACAAAACTTTTCTTTCCATTTTTCTCTCTTCTCTTCTATTTTTTTTTGTTTTTCCTTCTATCTTTTCCCTCTCTGCCTTCCCTTTTTCCCCTTCCTATTTGAACATTTTCCTCCCATTTCCCAATATCTATTTGATCCTTCTTTCCCGATACATTTTGTTCCTTATTTATACTTTTGGTTTCTCACACCAGAGAAAATGTGATATTTCAACATGTGTATCCAATTTATTTCACTTAGGAGCATGGTCTCAAGGTGAACTCATTTACTTACAAATGCTATAAATTTAGCCTTCTTTATACCAGAGGTAGTATTCCAGTATATAAAAATACCACATCTTCTTTATCCATTCAACCATTGGTGGACATTTGGGCTGTTTCCAAGATTTACCTTTTACCAATCTTGCTGATACAAATATGCATATGCATATATCACTGAGATATGATGCTTTTAATTTTTTGAGGGGTGCTGAGGATTGAACTCAGGGCCTTCTGCTTGCTAGGTAAATGCTCTGCCACTTGAGCTAAATCCCCAACCCCTGATACTTTTAATTCTTCAGGAAGACACCAAGAAGAGGAATACCTGGTTCAAATGGAATATCTAGTATTAGATTTTGAGAAATCTCCCCACTGATTTCTACAGTGCTTGTACCAATCTACACTTCCACCAACAGTGGAGAAGGGTTCGTTTTTCTCCACAGCCCCTCCAGCACTTGTTACAGGTTGATTTCTTGGTGATAGCCTTGCTTTCTGCAGTGAGATGAAATCTCAGTGTTGTTTTAATCTGCATCTCTTGAAAGACTGGTAATATTGAACATTTTTTCCATATCTTTATTTGCCTGTGTACTTCTTCATCTGAGAAGTGTCTATTCATTTCAGATGCCCTTTTTTTAATTGGGTCTTTCATTTTGCAGGGTCTGATTTGTTTTTATTCTGTATATATTCTAGATGGTAGTCCTTTGGCTGAGGAACAGCTGGCAGAAATTTTTCTCACTGTGTGGCTTGTCACTTCACTCTGTTGGTGTTTTCTATGCTGTGCAAAAGTTATTTAATAAAATGGGGCCCAGTTGTTTCTTTGTATTATTTCCTGTGCAACTGGAGTTTTGTTCATAATGTCTTTGCCTACACCTATATCTTCAAGACTTCTGCCTATTCCATCCTTCAATAGATTTAGGGTTTCTATTTCACTTTTCAGTCTTTTTATGTGCTGGGGATCGAACTCAGGGCCTTGTGCTTGCTAGGCAAGAACTCTAACCACTAAGCTAAATCCCCGACTCAATATTTAAGTCTTTGATTCATTTTGAAGTGTACTGCATGATGAGAGATATGGGTCTAGTTTTAATCTTTGGGCTGTGGAAAGCCAGTTTTTGAGCACCATTTATTAAAGAGACTATCCTTCCAATATGTGTGTTTGGTCCTGTTGTCAAATATAAGGCAGTTGAGTATGTTTAGAGCTGTTTCTGTATCTTCTAATCTGTTCCATTGATGCTTAGGTTTGTTTTGTACCTGCCAATACCGTGCCTTTTTTTTAAATCATGGTAGCTTTGTAGTACAATTTCAGGTCAAGAATTGTGATACCCCTGCCTTGCCTTTGTTGTCCAGAATTGCTTTTGCTATTGGTTTTTTCTGGTTCCAAATGAATTTGGGGATTGTTTTCTGTAATTGCATGAGGTATGTTATTGGTAGTTTCATTGGGTTTGCTTTAAATATGTATAAGAATTTTGAAAGTATGGCCATTTTCACTCTATTGGTTCTTCCTACCCAACAACAAGGGATAGGTTTCAATTTTCTGATATTGTCTTCAATCTCCTTTTCCAGAGTTCTGTAGTTTTCACTGTATAGATCTTTTACTTCCTTTGTTAGATTGATTCCTAGGTACTTCATTTTTTTGGATGCTATTGTGAAAGGTGTTGTTTCCCTAATTTCTCTTTCAGTGAGTCTGTTACTCTTATACAGGAATGCTGTTCATTTTTGAGTGTTGACTTTGTACCCAACTACTCTGCTGAATTTGGTTATTAAATGTAGAAGTCTTTCGGTGGAGTTTTTGTTGTCTTAGATGTAGAGTATCATGTCATCTGCAAATAATGATAATTTCGTATCTTTAATCCTTTTATTTCTTTCTCTTGTCTAATTGCTCTTGCTAATGTTTCCAGAACTATATTGAATAAGAGTGCTAATAGTGGACATGTTTGTCTTCTTCCAGATCTTAGAGTGAAAGCTTTCATTTTTTTAAAATTTTTATTTTAATGGCACATTTTAGATATACATAGTGATAATATATATTATCTGGAATTTGTACTAGTACATGATATATCTTGCTGCCTCTTTTTTTCCCATTCCCCTCCTCTCCCTTCAACCCCTCCTCCCTCCTTATTTACAAAAGCTTTGTTTCCATTTTTTTCTTCCAGTCATTTTTTCTCTTGTCCCTCCATTTCTTTCCCCCTCCCCCTCATTTGTTCCTCCTCTCATGTGTACAATTTCTTCCCTTTCCCAATATAATACATTTCAGTCCTTGTTTACACTTTTGTTTCTCTCACCAGAGAATCAATGTGGTATTTAAACACGTGTGTCCAATTTATTTCATTTAAGACTATGCTATCTAGATGCATCCATTTACCTAGAAATATCTCAAGCTTATTGTTCTGTATGGCAGAGTAGTACTCCATTGCATAGAAAAAACATATCTTCTTTATCCATTCATTGGTTGATGGGCATTTGGCCTGTTTCCAAGATTCAGCTATTAAAAACTGTGCCACTCTAAACATGGGTGTGCATAGATTGCTGTGGTATGTTGCTTTTAATTCTTTTGGGAAGATATCAAGAAGGAGAATAGCTGAGTGAAACAGAACCACTAGTCCTAGTTTTGAGGAATCTCCACACAATTTCCACAGTGCTTTCACCAGTCTGCATTCCCACAGTAGAGAATGTTCCTTTTTCACCACAGCCCCTCCACCATTTCTTATTACCTGCTTTATTGATGTTAGCCATTCTTTCTGCAGTGAGACAGAATCTCAGTGTTGTTTTAATTTGCATCTCTCAAATGACCAATGATGTTGAATATTTTTTCATTTGTTTATTTGCTGTTTCTACTTCTTCATCTGAGAAGTATCTGTTCATTTGTGCTGCCCATTTTTGGAGTGTGTCTTTAAATTTTGGGAGGATCTGATTTTTTTGAGTTCTTTATATTTTTGAGATATTAGTCTTTGTCAGAGGAACAGCTAGCTAGCAAAAATATTTTCCCACTCTGTGGGTTGTCTCTTTGTTCCAATGATGGTTTCTTTTGCTATGCAAAACCTTTTTAATAAGATTAGATCCCAGTTGTTGATTCTTTCTGATATTTCCTGGTCAGTAGGGGTTTTGTTCATAAAGTCTTTGCCTATACCTATGTCTTCAAAAGTCCTACCTATTTTATCTTCCAACAGACTTAGTGTTTCTGTTTTAATATTTAGATCTTTGATACATTTTGACTTTAGCTTAGTGTGTGGGGAAAGATATAGGTCTAGTTTTAATCTTCATCATGTGGAAAGCCAGTTATTTGCACCATTTTTTAAAGAGGCTATCTTTCTTCAAGTGAGGGCTTTTGGTCCCTTTTGTCAAAGATAAGGTGACTGAGAGTGTTTGAACCAGTTTCTGCATCTTCTAATCTGTTCCACTGGTCCATGGTTCTGTTTTATGCCAGTACCATGCTGTTTTTATTACAATAGCTTTATAATATAATTTCAGGTCAGGGATTGTGATGGCCCCTGCTTTGCTTTTGTTGCCCAGAATTGCTTTTGCTATTCTAGCTTTCTTCAGGTTCCAAATGAATTTTAGGGTTGTTTTCTCTAACTATGTGAAGTATGCTATTATATTGTCATTGAGGTTCTATTAAATCTGTGTAATAACTTTGGGAGTGTGGCCATTTTCAACTTTGGGAGTATGGCCATTTTCTTTTTGAATTAAATGTGTTTCTTGTATGTAGCATATTGTTTGTTCTTGCTTCTTGATCCATTCTGCCAGTCTGCATCTTTTGATTGGTGGATTGAGACCATTTACATTGATGGTTATAACTGATATATGTTGACTTACCCTTGTCATGTGATTTTCCTGTTGTTGGTTCTCTTTTCTTCCCCTCTGTTTAATTACTTGCCTTCCCTGACAGATTCATTCTGTTGGAGTTCCTGGAGTTGTAGTCCTCATTTTCTCTTCTAGAATGTCTTTTAGAGTATTTTGGAGTGCTGGTTTGGTGGTCATGCATCTTTTCGGGTATTCTTTGTCATTGAAGTATCTTATTTCTCGATCAATTTTGAAAGATAGTTTTGCAGGGTGCATCAATCTGGGCTGGAGGTTGTTTTCTTTTAGGGCTTGAAATACTTTACTTCAAGCTCTCCTTGACTTGAGGGTTTGTGTTGAGAAGTCAGTTGTGAATGCAATGGGCTTTCCTTTATAGGTTATATGTTTCTTTTCTCTAACAGTTTTCAATATGTTGTTGTTGGGTGAATTTCTGGAATCTTGGCTATTACGTGCCTTGGTGTAGATTTTTTTGCTCATGGCTAATTGGAGTTCTGTATGACTCGCTTATTTGTATTTCAGATTCTCCTTCCATGCTTAGGAAATTTTCTGTGATTACTTCTCTGAACAGCTTTCATTTCTCCTTTGTGCTATCTTCTGATTTTTCATTGATTCCAATCAATTTTACATTATTCTTCTTTGCATCTTCCAGCAGCTGTTGGATTGATTTTTGGTGGTTCCTTGACGTTTTAAGAAGTCTTAGTTTTGCTGATCACTAACTACAAAACTGTCCTCTACATCTGATGTTATGTACTCACATTGGTTGATACTGCTATGTATACTTTTAATACAGAATTTTTAATCTCCTGAATATCTGTTTGAATCTATTTTGTGGACGGCATTTCCTTTATATGCTGAGCATTCGTGGTTTCTACCACTTCCCCAAGTTCCTCTATTTTTTTTAAATTGTATTCACTCTAGCTTCACTAAATCTTTCATTGTGGTCATCATCTGTTTAGTTATATGTTAAATTATTTCTGATTTAATTTTTTCTAGCCTCATTCATCTGCTTTCTTACTTCCACTATTACTATTTCAGAGAGTTCAGATGTGTGGCTTTTTATTGTTCCACCTCACTGTCCCCCAGGTTTGCCTTGGGTGAGCTGGAGGTCTGGGGTTGCATCTTGCTTCCATGTCTCCTCATTTTCTATTTTTAAAATTTATTTTCTGTCTTATGTTTGTAAATTGCTTATGTTATGTCGCTTTGATACTAATATTGAGAGCTCCTTGGGAAATGCCTAACTTTTCAGGGATGTCTTCTAGGTGTAGCTGGCTTTTTGGCTTTCAAGTCTGTTGTAAGATTATACCTCTTCAATTTAATAGGGATGAGGAGTTACTGGCTATTTTGCCTAGTCCGTGGTTCTTTGGTACTGTACTATACTATTGTTTTTCACCCTCAGACAATCTTGCTCATAGCATTCAAGGAAGAAGAATTAATTGAAACAACTATGTCCCTTGTCCAAAGTAGTACAATCAGTAATAACAGAATCAAGCACAGCCTAGAAAATGAAAAACTGTTGTAACTGCTAATTTGCCACCTTTATCCATATGAACAAGATTTGTAGTTGCATAACAAAATCTAAAACAAACCAGAAAATTATATACTGGAAATATACCCTCAATTGACTGATTTTAACCTTTGCAGATGAAATTTAAATGAGACAGGTGGAAAAAGTGGGGAAAAAGAAGAAGAGAAAGAGATTAGAATCAAGGTTAAAGAGAAAGGAAAATTAGATAAGCTTTTGGAGACTGGCAAAGTTAAGAGAGAAACAAAGAAGGATGAAACAAAAACAACTATATCACTATGTACATGTAAAAAAACCATTAAAATAAAATAAAAATAAAAAAACAAAAAAGAACTAAACAATACAAGAAATGAAAAACAATATTCACATTCATAAAAAAAAGAACATATAATCAAAAAAAGAGAGAGTGATTTCTCTGTGATTTCAAGCCTGAGGTTGTCTTTTGGGGTCTACGGTTTTGTGTAGTGTCCACTTCAGGGAGAGGCTCTGCATCACTGGTAGACAAAGTAAGAAGACAAAAACCCAGATCCATATGGCATGATCCCAGCAAGCATACAGCAGACTTGGCGTGGGGTGCCAATTCAACTTCATAGAAGTTCCCGCTGATCCTGGTCTCTGGTCATGGGCCTGTGACCGGAGTTGTGAAGCCCACAAAACAATGTTTCTTGCTGGCTTGACCTCAGTTCCTCAAGCCTGGACCTCCCAGGGCTCTGACTCACCCAGAGACTGGGAGCCCTGAGATGAAGCCAGCCCATGGCAGATCTGACTCCCAGGTTGAGCTGGCCCCACACAAAAATGGTGTCTAACTTAGTTCAGTGGTTAGAGTGCCTGCCTTGCAAGCACAAGGTCCTGAGTTCAATCCCCAGCACCAAAAAAAGAAAAGAAAAAATAAATTGAGTCTAGTCAACCACCCTCTCCTGGGGATTTTCAGACTGCCATCACTCTAGCCACTGCAGCCCATAACATCCACTGCTCCACTCCACTGGCGCATTTGTCCATGGAGGCCTCTAGGGTCCCCTGTCCACCCCACACCTCTGTAAGCTTGAGCTTCCTGTCTCATGCTGTGAGCAAGATGTCAGGGAGAATGTGCAGTTTACCAATGAGCCTGGAGTCTGAACTTTGCACCTCCCTCTTCTGCATTGAGTCCATGACTTCACTCTCCCTGGGGGAGGGTACCTTCGCATTACTCCACAATCATAATACTTCTGAGAGATTTTTGGCAATTTTGTCCTAAAACTCTTTAAAACTACTCATTTTTTACAGAAAATATTGGATTATGGTACACATAAAGATTCATCATGAAAATGGCTCGCCTTCCCCTTGAAGTTTCCTTTTCCTGAACTTAGGGCCAAGTGGGAAAAACGTTAAAGAAAACACGACTGTGTTCAATATCTCAGTCCACTGACATGATTGCACATGATTCTCTTTCCTCTGTGACCGTCACTCTTACCTCTTGCCCTTTTCAATTTAGTGTTTACCTAGTTACTGACACAAACTCTATTCCTTTAAGTTTCTACACTGTTATACAGTGAACTTAACTCTTCATGAAAACAAGTATTTCTTCTCATATTTATTCAAAGCAGATAATAAAACACAGTGTTTTTAAATACAAATGTTTTTGGATTTGTTTGAAAAAGTTTCGCTGAGTATCGTGTATTTCTATTTGAGTACTGAGTTAAAGGGGCTAATAAGGGGAGTCGGGTTTTAGCTCAGTAGTAGAGTTCTTGCGTGGCAAGCTCTGTGCCCTGAGTTTGACCCTCAGCATGCCCCCGAAGAAGGAGGTAAATCAAATTATCTGACTTTGGGATACGAGAGATGATTCAGCAAAACGTGTCAATTTAAGAAAGCAGAAAAGTTAGCACAAGGAAGTTGATCCTGATCATGAGTAGCGCGGATAGTTAAGTTTTATAAAAAGCATTTCCTGTATCTCAGTCTCTGTTCCAAGGTAATCGTCAACAACTCTCCAAGGTAAATAAATCCATATCTCTACTTGTCATGAAATAATTGAGGCACAGACATGTCCTTCATTTATGAGTTTTGGGGCAGAATGCAAGCACAGAGACAGCTACTCTAGAGACTATAGTTGGGTATTATTTTTTGCTTTTTGAGATAGGGTCTCACTATGTAATTCACGTTGGCCTGGAACTTGATATGTAGTCAAGGCTGACATTAAGCTCATGGCAATCCTCGTGCCTCAGCCTCCCCGGTACTAGGAGTATAGGTGTGCTGCGCATGCCCGGCTTGAGTCTATGTTCTTAATTACATTTCTGCCTTTGAATGATATGACAAAAGAGGTACAAGTTATCAAAGAGCAAAGAGTCACAGTAGGGTACAGAATGCTCAGTCATATCTGTCGGAACTGAGATTTGAGACATTATTATTAGGCGAATAGTTCTAAATGATCCCATTCCTGAAATCTGATGTCTTACAGACACTTTCTTGCAAGAAAAGTTTTAATGATAGTCCAAAGTTTTAAATGCCGTAATTCTATTCCTCACTTTAGAGGAGAAGGCATTTTTCTTTTTGTCATTCACATGCCAAAGAGTACACGTATTTTTATTTTTTTCATCCTGGAATATCTCGTGCAACTTTATAGCTACATAATGCTGTGAATATTAAATATTTTCTTCTGCAGCATACATCATGAAGTGAGTTTTATTCTTTCAGTTTTTTAGTCAAAGACACAAAGAGGCTATCAAGACATAGTTGTACATTCTAGACCAAATCAAATGTGCAGTGGCTCTCCCTAGGTCTGATCGTACAATGTACGGGATGCCAAACATACATCACAAATATTGTTTCTTAATTATTTCTCGGAGTGCTTTAATAAAAATTAAAACATATCTGAAAACAATCAACATGCTATTGTAATTCTCTTTCCTGAGAATAACATATTCATAGAACCTGGAATTCTGACTTACTAGCAAACATGGGAAAGTTTAACCTTTAATTGTTTCCTGTCTACTTTTTCATTAGCACAAGAAAATGCTTGGTTTATGACTATGCTCATATGTCTTTAATATATGTGATCTCAGCCAGTGTTAATGTAAGAGCATGTGCCTTTTCATTAAAACTTGTTGTGATAACTTTATTCTGTTTGCTACAGCTTCCAGCAAAGACCTCATCTTGTGTGGCTGCTAATATTTTAACTGTTAATTTGTGTGCAGTCGGGATGAAAGTAATTTAGACAGGCGTAAAACGAAAGCCCAAACTGTGACTAGATTTCCAAACGATCTCCATTTGTAACCATCTTTCACTCTTTTTTCTTTTCATCAGTTGGAAGAATGTGTTCCTCCCAAGGTCTACTGCTGTTCCTCACTCTTAGATCCCAAACAATAGTCCACCTCCAGTAAATCAAGTGAACAAATATGAGCAAGGATGAAAGCCTTTTCCTCCCTTGAATAGAGGGCTAATTTGGGCCATGTCTAAGTCTGGCCGTGGATCCAAATATCAAGAACCACCCAAGTGATATCAAGAATAACATTCAAAGCCAGGAGAAAGACTACTTAAGCTTATTTACAACTTAAGCTTATCAAGACCAAAGTTGGAAGACTCTAGTGGGCAATATAATATAGATTTGGTTGAAGGGATCAGGAGGTGATTGTGAATTCAGGAAGCCTTGGTGCCATCTTAAAGAGAGAGTTGTTTGGGGGACCGCAGGAACCTTGAGGAGTTTCTGTGCAGAGATGGGCCTCTGCAAAGCTGGACCTGAAGTAGGGGCCATTCATGTCTAGTTAGATGGCAAAATAAACCTTTTGACTATTTTCAAGTAAAAGCACCCAAAATGAAATATGAGAAATTTTCTGAAAAACTCACAAAATGCAGAGAAAGAGATAGACTGGTTTGGGGAATTATACAGTGGTCTAAGTTCTGTTTTTCTTTTAATATTCCATAATATCTTGTGCTAGATATCTTGTGCTAGATATCTTGTGCTAGGGCATAATATCTTGTGCCATTCCCCATGCGTCTTTTTTCCAGGTGCACTTAGCATTTAAAAAAAAAAACTGTGTTTTATCAAAATTCAAACTGCAAGTAGTTTTCTAAGGCCAAGTATGTCTCCTAAATTTCTCAGAAGTATTTGTATCTTGGAGCTTCATGAGGCTGAAACTGTAAAAGCTCTGAGCATCTCTATAGAGAGAGTTGTGAACTTTATACAGGGCCACTGCATTCCTTAAATGACATTTAATAGTGTCATATTCTGTCCCATGATATTCTCTTCCTCTTGGCACACTGTCTTTGAAATCTTCCTTTATCTCTCCACCACCAGTCAAAAGAACAAAACTCACTAGGATGAGCTCTGTGGGCTTGTTAGTTAATCAGAGTGGGCAAGTGGAACATTTTTGCGGGGTCGGGGGGGTGCTGGGGATTGAACTCGGGGCCTTGAACTGTGGAAATTTTATGGACTCTTCTTGTCACAGTCTTTTGATCAGTCTTTCAAGTTTGGGCTCATCGTTTTGTTTGCTTTACCGCATGTCTCTGGATTTTTGTTTTTAGTATTTGCACAGAAGTAATAGTAGAGGAAAATGTGAAAGGATAGGAGGAAAGAGGCCAAGAGAAGAGAAGAACAAATGCTAAAGTTAATTGAGTTTCTTCGCAAAGTATCTCCTCCTATTATCCAGGTTAAACCTTTTCCTTGAATAATAATCACCCGAAAGTACTTGCTTATGTCACTCAATTATATATCATCTTCAAATGTCCAGTGATATTATAAACTCAGGGTGGGGAAGGACCGCGCCTTATCTACGTTTGTATGTCGGTGGCCCGTGCTGACAGTATCATTCCATTTACACGGTACTTTTACTTACAGTGTGCCTTTGCCATATACTCAAATTTTCTCTTTCAACAGGGTCCTGATGGATGCATGATCCTGATTGTTTCAAAAAGTAAACAGATGTCCAAAGAGGGTGAGTGGCTCATCCAAGTTCATGGCGATAGTACACGGAGTCTAAACACAAGCTCAGGCCTCGGACTGCAAATGCAGCGATGGCTCTGGAGCGCGATAGCCCAAAGCGGAGCCCTCAGTCAGGGTCCTCTAAATTAAACATATCTGGGGAGATGCTTCATTATAACACTTCAGAGAGGCCTAGGAAAAATAGCAGTCTGAAAATAAAATTTAAATAAACTTGCCCATGTTAAAGTTTAATACTCAAATCAGTCTAATTTCTGTTGCTAACCTGTAACAAGAATATCTGAAATCATTTCTTTTTTATTTTTTGAGCTGGGGATCGAACTCAGGGCCTTGTGCTTGCAAGGCAATCACTCTAACCACTGAGCTAAATCCCCAGCTCTTCTGAAATAACTTCTTATTGACCAGCAGAAATCTTGTATCTTTTCTTCATGTCTGGGAGGTAGTTGACTAGTCTATTTGCAGTTGATTTAGTGCTTAAATATGATCTACATTTTTCAGACTTGATGATTAATTTTTTTAAAAAATTGTGTTACCTGGACATATTTTTTCCC
>QZML01001527.1:1088796-1101911 GCA_016801275.1 Hystrix brachyura | reverse complement strand
TATGCACTTAACCAATTTGAATTTCTTTTTACTCTATTTGATTGCTTTTTGCAGAAAGTCTGTTGACTTTTATCAAATGACTCATTTCTAAATATATTTAGTTTTTAATACAGGTTTTTTAAAATTTGCTATTATAATGTGGTGTATTTTTCATGGAGTTTTCATATGTCAAAGCAATCTGACATTTGAAGGATTTGTTCTTCATGATCATCGTGTAAAAATATATATTTGTGTGTTCCTGGCCATAGGTTTCCTAGCATTTCTGAGGAGTTTTAAAATCTATGTACATAACACATATTAATGTTTAGTTTTTCATTGGTTCTTGTGATGTACCTTTGTGGTTTGAATATTGGTGACTTATTGACTATTTTGGTAAATATTTCATCCTGTTCCATTGTGTGCATTTTTCTTTTTGAAGAATTGGTATTGAGTTTTCTGTACATGCCTAGTAAAATTCAACAGTCAAGCAATATGGACTTACAAAAGAATGTTCACTTAAATTATGACCATACAGAATAATAACTGTCATTTTCTACTGTCCTCTGCAAACACTTTGAATGTCACAATCTATCTGTATGGTACCTGAATGATGTGCATCTTTTGTAGAGAAATACATATATTTATGTATGTGTGTATATATATATATGTATATGAATGTATATATATATATAAAACTGATGTCATACATATATATATCTCATGTTATTGGGAGAGAATGAAAATTCACACTGTCCTGTTAGATAGCATGCTTCATTATATCACAACTGTCATTCAGATATTATACATATACATACATATTTTCAATATTTCAAAAAGATAGTGAAATGAACTGGTGAGTATTTGCAGAGGCTATGATCAAACGCAAATAAACAAACAAACAAAACACTAGTGAAACTGGTGGCTTTCCAAACTAGCTTTATGTTATAGGAGGCAGATAAGAGTAACTGTATGACTAATTCCATGTACATTATTGTGAAACAAGATAAACTGGAAGAGATGAAAATCTTATTTTGTTTTAAAGGAATAAAAAATGATGGCAAGGTTAGGTATTTGCCGAATTTAAGCAACATAATTTGTCTCCTAAATATGTGGAGAAACAAGTGTAATTATATATTTTCTTTTCAAAAGCAAACGAAACATTTTATAAAACTGATCTCAGCGCGAGTCACAGATGAAATCCCAAGAAATTTTTAAACATTAGTTTATATTTTATAGACCTAATTTTAGTGAAAAAAGATCTTCGAATAAAATGAATTCGGCACCCACCATCAAATATGTACTTGTAGTCCATTTCAGTGCCATGAATTGCTGCTTTATCTAGTGTCTGAATGCTTTCTCACTACTGCCATTCCAAACACGCACACACATACACACACGCGCATAGACACGTGCACACACACACGCACATGTGTGCGCACACACTCATGCCCTGCAAAAGTAACAATACAAAACAGCATACGTGCACCAATTACTAACGTGTGAGGGAATTCCATGAACAAGTACTTGTGGGAACTCTAAAATAGCATCTTTGCTTGCAACTCAAATGAGGCAAAAGCCATAACTAATATAAGGATCAAAATGTATCTATATACTGCAATGTCTTTCTTCTTAAATTATGAGGAAATATTTTAAGAGCTCTAGTCCTCTATGGGCTGCAGGAAACGTGACAGCTAAAGACATAGACTTTATCGTTTTGAAATATTGACAGTAATCAACTTTTGATGACTAACTAATGAATATACAAATGAAAATAATATACCATGATAGGCAGGAAGATTTGCAAGGAAGAATTATTGATTAAAACAAAATAGGATATTGAAATAAGCACACATTAAATGTTCAAGCATAAACAATCTATTAATGTAAGACAAGAATGAGACGAGACTGATGATATAAGAAAAACTATTAAGAAATTCTGGAAATCAGAAAGGCATTCACCGACTATAAGAAAATCAATTGAATGTATGAAACAAAATGGAATATAACACATTAATAAAATAATAAATGTGATCTGTAGAAAATTTAGTGAATTTTCTCTATTCCTAAATGGGCTTTCACTGATGGTCTCCAATCAGAATTATTAGGAGTTGGCGTTAAATGGACTAAAAGTAGTGTTTGTCAACAACTTATCTGAGAGCTCTGCTTATTCTCTGATTTGCACTTAATGTTCTTTTGTTTCTAATTATTTTCAGGGCCATAACACTCCTTTTATGGTTTATTGAAGGATTTTTGAACTAATTTGATGTGATTTTCTGAAGTTTGATTTGATTTCATGCTAACTTGCAAAGTGCATATAATCGTTAGGATCAATCCATTAGTTTCAATGCTGGCATTCTCGAACTTAGAATTTTTGATCAATTTTTCCCTTTTTAAGATAAAAATCCAGCTCTAAGGATGTAATCTGTGCAGCATCAGCTTGTAGGACATGTTGGTGTCATTTCTTTGATACTCACTCTGAGTCGTCATCATCTCTTGGGACTGTAGCTCTTTTAGCAATGACAACAATGAAAATTTCTAATATTTTTGTACCAAAGAAGAAATCATAGAAAAATTCCACAGGAGAAGGTGAGTGCAATGTGTAAGCAGAAAAGCAGAATGAATCATACATTTCAGTGAGGGTCAGTCAGATCAATTGTTGGGATTGGCCAAGTGAACCAATGATTACTTTTAACATAATTTGCATTGAGACCAATAACTATCCGTCACAGGTGAGGCATCACATAGCATTTTCTACGCCAGTGCTGTTTTGGTGGAAGAGCACATATAAAAGTGATGCTTGAGTGGTATGGTACAAAGGGGTCCAACAGAGCAGACAGATTCCAAGGAAAAGCTAGCCATTATAAAAAGAAAAACCCAAGCTGCAAAATGCTGAAAAGCCTGAGGCTTTCTCTGTGGAAGAGCCTGAGGCTTTCTCTGTGGAATGGAAGACAGTGGCCAAGGGGGCCTGTTGGAGCAGGCTTTAGCTGACTTCTTCCTCCCTGCTTGCAGTCTCACCTGGGGATATTGCTTCCTTCCTCCTTTAAGTGCAGGTAATTAAAACTCTTTGCCTGGGGACTTAAGCAGACCAGATCAAGAGCACTTAAAATTTAGTTAAATTGACTGAGCATACAAAAGCAGAGCCATCCCCATTCTTAACACTTTTACTACTGGAGTAAATGCAAGAGACAATTTTCTCAATTGGGTCTAAGTAGAGTCAAGGAGGGACTCAAAATGCAAGTTGAACCATGGAGGGATTCACCTTTGTGGCATCAAAGAAATTAAAAGTGTTATTTGTTAACAATTATGCTCTCCTTGTTCCCTGATTTACATTTAATGATCCTTTGCTTCTGATCATTTTATGCTTTATTGAAGGACTTAAGAGCACATTTGACGTATTTGTCTCAATTTTCTTTTAATTCTATCTTAATTCTTGCAACATACATGTAATCATTTCCTCGATCCCTCCATTTCCATGCTTACCTTTTCTGACTTAGAATTTCTGTTTATTTTTAACCAGTTTATCTGACCTTATTGATTTCATTTTTTTTCAATTTTTGTATTTGTTTTTAATTTTTTTTTTACCAAGAACATGTATTGGTACACTGTATAGATCATAATCAACATGGTTATTTTATATCTGTACATGATGTATCTTGGTTATTCCCCTCTTGCCATCCCCTGCCTTCTGTTTACCTACCCCTCCATATTTGCAACAAGTTTATGAAAGGGAAAAAGCATGGGAAAATGTGCTTTCAATTTTTGATACTCAATCTAAATCACTCTCATCATGACTCAGGATTCTAGCACTTTTAGCAGAAGCAGAATCTCTCTTTCTAATTTCTCTGTACCAAAGAGAGACAAAGTATTCTGCAAAAGATACATAACATATGTAAGCAGAAAATTGAATCTCACAAATTTCAGTGATGGTCAGTTAGATCCAAAAATAGGGATTGGCCAAGTGAGTCAAAGCTACTTTGTAGTACACTTTGTATTTAGACAAATAACTATGTATAGATAGTCACTGATATAGGAGGTTATGGGGTTCAGAGAGGATATTTCCAGATTCTTTATTCATGCAGGCAATGAATTGCAGGAGGGAATTTTAGGGCATTAAGAAGGTTTATTTAAGTAACAAAAGAGACTGGTTTTCCAGGTGAAAAGAATAGCCACCCACAGCTGCAGTTCTGGACCTGAAATATCTGAAAAGGCCTAGGAGGCTAGGGAGCTAAAGATAGAGCTTGGGTTAGGGAGAGCGGGCTAAGGAGATTTAGAGGACAAGAGCGGAAGTGCACAACAGAAGGGAGAGTGTGAGAATGAGCTCGTGATGCCATTCACATTGATCTGGATTCTGTTCTCCTGAGAGTTTCTCTGTTCTGTGAGAAGTGGGGCAATTGGAATTTTGCAGGCCAGGCCGACATCAGGTCAAGGCCACTTCCCAACATCATGTCCATCTTCCCAGCCAGCTCAAGCCATGCCCTATTCCTACCTCAGCACCAGAAGCCTTTCTATACCAGTGCTGTTTTGATGAGAGTGCACATGTAGAAGTGATGTTTAAGGGCTACAAAAGAGTCCAACAAAATAGATTCCAAAGAGACCTAAGCTAGCAGTGACTAAAAGAAAAGCCTAAGCTCCAACATGTTGACCCTGATAATACTGTATTTCCCCTGTTTGTGTCATTTTTCTGGATGCTCATGATCTAAGCCTCACTCCCAAAATTAGTCCCAGTAAACATTGTCAGCTAGGCAGATGAAATTGCTTCATCTGTTACAAAACACAAAGGATGTATTGAATTATAAAATAGTAATATAAATATATAATTATCTATAAATGGTATTGTTGACATTAATACTTAAATGATAATATAAGTTATATTTAAGTATTTGTACATACCAAAGTGGGCACCTCAGGATGCGAGGTCAATGCCTGTGTAAATAGATGAATTGGACACTTAAACCATGAATCATGATTGACTATTTCCTTCTGTACTATATTTTCTCGAATGCAAGACCGAATTGGAAAATCAGCCCATGCATGATTTTTCAGATTGCTTGTAATATAACTGCTACCTCCAAAACAAGTCCCAGTTAAGACTGTCAGTGAAAAGAATGCATTTATTATATATAATGCAACACACAATGCACCATGAGCAAGCTACAAAAAGTGTTCATTTATGGAGTGCCCTGTTGGTGTTCATGAGAGACTGGGACCAATGGTTCTACAGGACATGCAGTCCCTCGAAACTCAGGCCAGAATTTGTGATTTGGAGAGTTATGATGATATTCTTGTAGAATTTGATATTACCATATTTAAGCAAAAGTAGATATTTCTGCATCAATGTTTTAGATTTTTGTATATGAATAAATGTAGACTGCTATACATGAAAGAATGTGCGTGAAAACATAAGACATCCACCATTAATAAGCCCTATTGTGTCTTTTGGGGCAAAAATTAATACAAGAGCTTGTCTTATTTGGGGCAAAACAAGGTAACATGTGGTTATCAGGTGTTATGTTCAGGATTAGGGAAGCCGAATAATACACATTCATAATTGAATGAAAACACACTAAGTGTATTTGAATTTGTACATTACACAAGTAAGTTTTATAATATGTGATATATATCATGAATATGGGAAAATAATGATAATCATAACACATTTTGAAAAAACAGCTTTACGGTTTCAGAAATTTGCCTACATGATTGAATATTTCATTATATTCTTCTTCAATTTCCTTTATCTTTTGTAGATTCTATCATATTCAAAAATAATGTCTTTATTGCAAATAGGTATATACATCCAACATACGTGAGGAAGAGAGGTCTCTATCAGATAGGAAACTGAAAAGCAATTTGCAAACTCCCGAGAACAGAAGTATATTGCATAATTAATGGACTTAGGGGTATTTTATCCTTTTCCCACACAGTGATGCTTCTGCTTGATCCTTTCGCATCTTCCTTTGTTTTTCATCAATCAGTGGCGAAGATAATCTGATATTTTAGGAAAAGAGACCTTTTCAGCTGTGTTTTCTAATACACAAGATACAAATCTAGGGCAAGACCATCTGCATCCTTAATCTCCCCTATGTTCCTTCTTTGGACATGAGGAGGATCTTGGTCTCCACCGGGCTATTCTTTCTCCTCCCGAGCTTCACTGTGTGAGTACTTGGTTTTAGGTTTGAATTCTGGTCACTTTTTTTCCTAAAGTCCACTGGCCAGTTTACTAAATAGGCTCAACTGCAAATTAGGGCTCTGGATCAGGGACTCCATGGGAAGCGTAAACTGCAGGATGAAATTTGGCTTGTTTTCAATATTCCTTTCGCATTATTCTGCTGCTCCTCCAGTTAGTAATTAATATTTAATGTACTTGCTGATAAGATCTGCCATGTGGAGAAAGAATTTTCACTTATGTGGCATTTTCCTTACTGAAAACTAAAGTAGTTAGCCACATTACCCAGAAAATTACTTCACATTTTTCTCATAAATGGTTTATGACTTCAATCCATTTACAATGTGTAGAGTGTAGTCTGGAATCCTCAAATAAAGAAGATATTTTTAGCAGAGCAAATTTTGTGTTTTCTATGTGTGGAAATTTACGAATTTGATATATGTGCCTGAAATACTGTTCTAACACCAACGTCACACGCACCTCTTAAATATACTCTTCCTGATCAAAATATTAACATCAAAATTATATGAAACACAAATACTCTCTGTTTTACTTTTAATTTTCCATATTTTTGTTGAGTGATTTTTTGATTAATTTGAACTACTGATAAGAGTTTACCATTTACAGAAAAGTTTCTGAAAGTTGCCTCTGAATTTCTTTACTATTCACTGAAATTCCAGTGGATTTCGTTTTATTCAAAGAGAAAATGTTTCTGAAAATGTAACAAAATCTTCAGGCTTCCTGATTTTCTCATATCAATACACTGAGATTTGAGTGATGGTGATTTTCTCAAGATTTATCATAAAATATATGTCAAAAATAAAATAGAATTACTACAGTAACTCTGAAGAGAGAATTGCACATTCCTTAAATAAGACTGCAATGTACGGGTAAATGGAGAAGGCACATGTCTTCTAAAACGGGGAGGACCATCTTGTCATGTTGGGAGCCACAGTGGTTGAGTTAAAGGAAACGGCCTCACTCGTAATGACTTACATCTGAAAGAGAACTATTCCTGCTTTTTCTTCTTTCCCGTCTTTACCAACTTTTGAAAACCAAACAAGCAACACTTTACAACAAGGAAAGTAACGGTTCCCACACACGCCAGCAGGAACCCGATCACATCCAGTGAGTGGTACTGGTACCAGGTGAGGTTCCGCGCAAGGGGCCGCAGGTGCTTGGCCCCTTTGTGGCGCATGACAAACTCGATCCAGAAGACCGCCCTGTCCAGGGGCTTCATTGGCTGGTCATGGTGAATGGTCGACAGCCACATGGCCTTCTCTTTAAAGCTGAAGGAAAATTAAACACATTTAGAATTATTTAGAAGTGATAGAATGTAAATTTCTAAAGGTGGTAAAATTGAATGCAAAAAATGTTTAAAAAAACAGTTAATAGACCTGTGTACAAGGTTCACATCACCACTGCAAAGAAAATTTACAGTCAAACGGTGAGTCATTTGCATGGTTCACACAACATGTGTGAGTAAAGTTAGTAAGAATTACAATATTAAACACAATCCAGCATTGAAAATTAATCAGTTGTTTAATCCTTTAAAATGTACAACAGATTGTCCTTTTGAATAACATACTGACTCTTATTTGTTGTCTTGTTATAAATAACTCATTTGATTTCATAGATAAATGGACAGGATGGTGCTATAACAACGTTCATGATTCCTCTTTCATTGTTTTCTTCATGTTTCCTTGTAATTTCTCAGCTGCCATCCTCAGTGATTCTTCTCATTCCATTTACAGGCTATTTTAAAATTTTGTAGCATACTTCAACCTTGTATAATTCTTTTTCAAATAAAAACACTGAAACTTTTATGGTGACATTCCCACTAGGTTGCTAAATGGCTTCACCATTAAGCAAATTTGTGTTTTATTACTTTCATTTCAGACACACATGGCCTTCTCTTTAAAGCTGAAGGAAAATTAAACACATTTAGAATTATTTAGAAGTGATAGAATGTAAATTTCTAAAGGTGGTAAAATTGAATGCAAAAAATGTTTAAAAAAACAGTTAATAGACCTGTGTACAAGGTTCACATCACCACTGCAAAGAAAATTTACAGTCAAACGGTGAGTCATTTGCATGGTTCACACAACATGTGTGAGTAAAGTTAGTAAGAATTACAATATTAAACACAATCCAGCATTGAAAATTAATCAGTTGTTTAATCCTTTAAAATGTACAACAGATTGTCCTTTTGAATAACATACTGACTCTTATTTGTTGTCTTGTTATAAATAACTCATTTGATTTCATAGATAAATGGACAGGATGGTGCTGTGACAATGTTCATGATTCCTCTTTCATTGTTTTCTTCATGTTTCCTTGTAATTTCTCAGCTGCCATCCTCAGTGATTCTTCTCATTCCATTTACAGGCTATTTCAAAATTTTGTAGCATACTTCAACCTTGTATAATTCTTTTTCAAATAAAAACACTGAAACTTTTATGGTGACATTCCCACTAGGTTACTAAATGGCTTCACCATTAAGCAAATTTGTGTTTTATTACTTTCATTTCAGACACACTGGTACTTTCTTGGTCTTCATGTGAGAATGTACACATACAATGTAGGTTAGAAATGTTTGTACTCACCAAGGGTTGTGAATGACTGTCTTCAGTGCATTTAGCAGATCTGTACTTGATAATGTTTCGAATTCCAGTTTAACAGCTGCTCCTTTAGCCTCCATGTGAGCAATGTTATCACGTTGTTCCCCAAACAAAGGAATGCCCACCATCGGGATTCCATGGTAGATTGCCTCATAAATTTGCCTCATAAACACCATTGGCTCCGCCATGAGTTATAAAAGCTCTGGTCTTTGGGTGACCTAAGATTAGATGAATGTCACCATAGTAATGAGTCACTAAAAGAGGCGGGATTTAATAGATAAAGATTTTGTGACTATGAAATTACAATTTGCTTTTTTTACCGCAGAACAAGAAGCACCTAATCCCCTGGAAAAAGAAAGTCTCTTGTCTATGGTGATATTGTGTATGTCTTTAACAATTAATACACCAGGGCCAGGGAAAGTTCATAAAATGTGACAAAATAGGCCAAGTTCCACAGAAGGATCAGGAGTGTAGTAGAACTTGTTCTCCTACAGGGGTAGTTCTTTCACTAATTCTGATGCAAATGTTGTGCAAGACAGCAAGATGTGACGTTGGGCTGAAAGAGGGTGCTATATTCAGGGAGGTTAAAAAATGTGAAATTTTTAGGTTATAAATACAGCATCATTGAAAAGAAATTGAGTGACATTTGAGTAATATTTATAACCTCCCTATTTCTGTAGAAAGACAGATACAATGACTGAATTAGAAGATAGAGACACAACTCTGGAAATTATTAAAACATAATCTATGAGAAGCAAGTACACTTACAATAAAGTCCTTAAACTGTTTCTGCATTAAAAATAGCCAACTATAACAATTTATTTGCCTCTCCTAAGAATGGAGATTTATATATATATATATATATATGTATATATACGCACACATGCACACACATTGATATACACACATACATATGCATATATGTATACACGTACACATACATACATATATATATACAGACATATATATACATGCATATATATATATACTTATTTTAGTTTTGATACTGCAACAACAAATATTCCACTGTTTTGTTTCACTTTGAGCTCTCCTCAGCATAACTGATTTATGTTTCAGTGTTTGTTCTCCAGCGACTTACCAAGCAGGTCATTCTGGGGGATCCACTTGTACAACCGAGTGTTGGGTCCTAAAGTATCTGGTGTCTTGCCATCAAATCTCCAAAGAACCTGTTAAACAAGGACTGCATTATTCCGTATGTTCAATTGCAAACTAAAGCATTTTAAAGTTTAGAGATCACTCAGTTAACGACCTTTCATAGAACATATTTTAAAAGTGAGTAGGAGAGTAAATATTATGAACTACAAAAAGACAGATACAAATAGAATACAAACATTTTCTATACTTAGTTTTCTATATAATCAAGTTTAATGTAATCACGATATTTCACACACAGTGACTTGGACAAATATGATATTACATGCTAAGTTAATGTATTTTAGAAATTTCTATGGAATCTTTTTTTCTAACAAAGAATAAAAATATCTAATGCTTTGCGTTTTCATTTATATACATGCTTACAAAACTAGCTCTCTTGTTCCAATATATATATATTTTATTTAAAAGTGGTGAAAAGGGGGAAATGGAGATGATAGATAGCTATTCAATGAGTAGGGAGCATTTGAAAGTGAAATACTCATGGGCACTCGTTGTATCACTTTTTATTGAGTTTTTTTCTTGGGTCGGCCCTTGGAATCTGATTGGCTCTTGGGCTTGTCTGTCTCCTCTGCCTTGATTTCGCTAAGCCCTGTGACCTTTGTCTTTTGGCAGAGGGCAAGTTTATTGGCAGGTGCCTTAGGTCCCAGTTATGTAGGTATAAGGATCATATAAAGGGGGAGTTTGTGATTTATATCTTAATCACACTACCTGTACTAGTTCCAATATTAATGCTAATCTATTTTTTAAAAGATATTATTATAGTTTACTCGTACTCACTTGTTCCAGAAGCTCTTTTGCTAGGGTTGGATGTGTAAAATATCATTTTGTTGTGTAAAATATCTAATCCACATAATTAGCTTTTTATTAGAAATTGATTATTTGGTTTTAGTAATTACATGTAATATATTGTTAAAAATTATTAAGCCCTCTTTATACAAAAAGGTTCAGTAGCCATTTTTCAGGAGAATCCCAAGTAATATCATACTGCTAGGATTTGAAATTAAATTTAGGAAATAGAGTTGGTTTGCAGTTCGTAAGTAATGTAGCTTCTTAAACACTTGCCTAGTTAAAATGGTTAAAAGATCTTCAACTAACTCTTTCCTCTTCCATGATGCAGTACTATTTACGGCAGAGATTAGTATGTTCTGCCGTAGCTCAACCATTTCACTGCCTTGTTCTAAAATGCAATGCGATACTAGGTTTGGAAGTTCTTGTTCTTGGAGCAACACGTACAAATGTTTGAGTTCTATCTACTATGGAAATGTTAACAGGAAGTGCATGTTCTCAGCTAACAATTGACATAGAAGATTACAAAACTGCTGTATCTGACAGCAATTAAAACTACTGTAGTTCATAACTACCCAAACATTGAAGTTAAATTAAATATGTTGGAAAACTAATCCCTATTATATGTTATAGAGCAGGCATTTGAACACCTTCCTACACAGACTTCTTTTGGTTTGACTCTCATTTCCTTTTCTTTTCTTGATAGGGAGGACGTTAAACTGATGGGATAAAAGCAGAGTCCATGTGCAGTTTATTCCAAAATTTAGATAAATAAAGAGGCTAATAAAATTTAAAAAAAATCTTAAGCTGCGTGATTTATTTCTAACACTTTGATTTTTTAATTTTTCAACCCTTTTAAATATCTGCTTAATATTATTGTGATTGGACATTTTTAGGTAAAATTTAACTTTTCCTGAGCATGACTAGTGCATACAACGATCTCAGCAGTCCTACAAGAGAAAGGATCAAGTTTCTGAAATCAGATCTTTGCAGAGCTCAGTGATTTCTTCAGGGGATGTCGGCCATTAAAATAGCTGAGATACTTTACCCACCTTTTGTGGAATCTGCGAAAAGGCTGATGCAAACACGTTGGCTCTTTCTTCTGTCATGTTACTCACCATCGACCCCAGAGAAAACACCACGACTCCATCTTCTCCAGAACTCTGCACAAAGTCTTCCATGTCCTGTGAAGAAAGAACTTGCTCCATCAGAAAAAAAGCAGCAGCACAGCAAGCACTATCGAAAATCATGTCATTATCTTCCTTTTATATAATATCTATTATATCTCTTTGTCCTTATTTACACTTATGATTTAAACAGGTTTCTCTTTTGTCTCTTTTTTGGGTTTTTTTGTTTTGTTTTGTTTTTTGGTGCTAGGGATTGAACTCAGGGCNAGGGATTGAACTCAGGGCCTTGTGCTTGCAAGGCAAGCACTCTAGCCACTGAACTTAATCCTCTGCCCCAGAAGGGGAAAAGCAGAAAGACAACAAAGGAAAGAAAAAGGAAAGGGAAAATATGGAAAATTAAGAATAAACTTTCTCTAATTAGGGAGGGAAGAAACAGAGGGGAGGGGCGGGGAAGAGGGGGGAGAACCAAGATGCATCATGTACAGGTACAAATTAAATGTGATGAATGCAACCATTATATGTAAAATGTACCAATACATGTTCTTGGTTTAAAATAAAATAAAATAAAATTTAAAAAAAGGTGATATAGATCCAGCATGAGTTATTCATAAATGCATTAACCAGGTCTCTCAGGGTGAATTGTTTATGGAAAAGATAATAAATCACATACCACAAAAAAAAAAAGAAAATCGTGTCATCTCAAAAATGAAGATGATAAAATGAAGAATTAGCAGCAGTTATTGAAACAGCTCTGGTAAAGTTCATGTAAGACGACACTCGCCATCTTCAGCATTTCAGGTCAAGATATACAAGTTGTAATGTTAATGATATATTTGTGCAGGGATGATGCGAACAGTTATTTCTTCTGCAACTAAAGCTTCATATATGATGTATTTTACATGACAATCTTTATAATATTATAGTTTCCATTTAAGTTTCCAATTCATCCTAGAAAAAGGGAGTGACTATTCATCACTCTTTTTGTCTCACACTATTATTATGTCTGATGTATTTTTTTTGTTTTTTTTTTTTACCATAATGATGTTTTTTATATTTTATTTTTTTATCTTTAACCAAGAACATATATTGGTACAATGTACATATAATGGTCACATTCATCACATTGATTTTGTCCATGTCCATGATGCATCTTGCTTCTCCCCCCTGTTCCCCATCCCTCCCCACTGGTCCCTCCAGCCCTATTTACAGCAGGTTTATTCACATTTCTACATGATTTCCCTTTCCCCTTTCTTTCCTTTT
>QZML01001527.1:1060759-1088688 GCA_016801275.1 Hystrix brachyura | reverse complement strand
GGAAGATCCCCAGTAGGGGAATAGCTGAAGTTCCTGAAGTGATTTAACCTGAAGTTCCTACTGCTGCTGAGTTAATGTTGTCAGTTGTTCTTCGGTAAAACAATTGTGATGGCCTGTTAGTCACCAATTTTCTTAATCATTCCCTAACTTTGAATGTTTAGATTATTTCCACATTTCCTTATCACAAATAATTCCTAGATAGATAGATTTGTGCATCTTCATCATTTTTCTTTGCATATATTCAAATGAGTGTTCTATGTGCCCAAAGGATATAAATGCTGTTAAGATTTGTTGCGAGTTTCTAAATTTCTATTTGGTGCAACTTAAGAGGATCTAGTATGAGGAATTTTTGCCGTTACACAGTTTTTCTTTGTTCTCTTTGTCTTCCTTCTCTGCTTCTTCTATTTTCTGCTACTACCAACACTGTTACATTTTAATCAAGAAATCCTTGAAATGTATGGATGCACTGGGCGGTAAACATGCTGATAATGCCTCAAATATGTGACTCCCAGCAATATGTGACTCTCAGCGTTATTGCACAGTCTAAACAAATTACATTCACAAAGGACGTTGACTTTGAACCATATCATCAGATTTCTGTTTTCTATTACTGCTACAATATGTGTGGGAGGGGGAAACAGATTCTCTGTGTTGTTTCTATCCTTACTTAAAATTTACTCATGGTGTACACTACTCACTTCAGCTTACTCAAGCTATACACTACTCACTTCATAGATTTTGAATGAATGAATAAATGCTAGCATCGAATAATAAAAATGGTAATTTAATGGACTGTATTAAGAGTACCTCCTAGAAATCCCACACTATTCTGCAATAGCAATGATTTTCCGATGCTAGTAATGACAGAAAAACATGATAATGTTTAACACAGGACCCTCCTATGTAGGTCGCACGAGACTGGAATCTGCTCTGTAGTACTGCTTTGCAGTGAAACTTTGGTTTCCCCGCTTCCGTCTCTGGGGTGCTAGGGTTGCAGCCATATGTACCGAGGCAGCTGAAATAGGAGTTTCTAATTCACAAAGCACTTTTGCCCTTTTCTCTCATCTTTCTCCCTGTGATTCAGGACTCTCAATTAATAGTGCAGAGAGTTCTCATGGAAAATAAAAATAAAAACCAGAAATAGGACTGTATTTACCTTAGGTAGAGGTTTGGAAGGTTTGCAGTGGAGTCCTCCAACAAAATCAAAATTTAGTAAGCTGGGACGAGGGAATTCCAAATCCCAGTAGCTCCTAATTAGCCACATCTCTGCTTTGCCCATTGTCTCATACAGTGTAGTGGGTCTTCCTGAAGGGACAAGGAGAAAAGAAGAGGAAAGTTTGGATAATCACAGAATTGTTGCATGACTCTATCATGTATGTTTGAAAGATGTCAGAATAATATGTAATCTGACTGCTCATTGACAAAAATATATATACATATGAGAAATAACAATTTTCATGTTTTATGTTGGCTCAAGTGTGTCTGTAAGAGTGAGAAGAGACTGTCTCTAATATTACCTCAGTATATTCTCAGTCATAAGTAGTCACGAGAATACATATTATATAATTAAGTGTGCGTTCCTTTCTCTCTAAACCTGCAAACATAACGAGTACAAATATAAGCAAATATTCAAGCTGCATAGACAAATACTCCTACTATAATCATGAAACTGTTTTTTTCCAGAAATTTCTTAATTTCTACTACTTACTAAATTGGTACCTGATCCAAGTGCCCTGTGAGTTCTACAATGATATGACTGAATTTCTTGAACCTACTGTTGCTTTTGGTTCGTATTAGGAACTTGATAATATGTGTATATCCTTTGCTGGCATTTGTAAACATGTCTTGGAAAATTAGCAGAAATTGCAGAGAGATCGGTGGTTATACTTGATTATGGCTCATTCTTTTTTCAAATGGAAAAACATGACAAAAAACACTACATGTAAGTCCATATTTCTCCAGATTTTAAAACCGTAAAATACATGATTTGGAGTGTTAAAAATACTCAAGTTATAAATTTGAGGCTGGAATAAGACGATGTTTCACAAGAGTGAAGCTGTCTTTTAGATAGTACAGAATGAAATGTAATTTCAGGTAATGAAACAGTTTACTTAATCATACTAGATAGTTATTCTAGAAGCATGTGTACCTCCCCAATCTTCTTGTCTTCATTCACAAAGACACTGGGGAGGTGCCTGTGGCTTTACCCTGAAAAGAAGGCAAAATTGATATGAAATTGCACATTAAAGCCTGAGTGCTTCACTCTGGAATCGGGTGACGCATAATGTATATGTTTCTACTGTATCTGTGTGATTGACAGATAATTTTGCTTTTTATTTCATCATTTACCTGTTGAAGACAAATTCTTCACATTTTACATTGCTCCAAGTTCACGTGCAAAGGCACAAGATGATAAGGACATCACTCTACTTATTAAAAGCATGACTTACCTAAAATTTCACTGTAAAGCTGACTCCAGTTCTTCTCGTTATGTGTTTGAAACCAAAAGTCAAAGTATAGCACGCATATCATATTTTTCACCCTTTCCATGAATGTCATTTGACCACTTAAGCCTGACAACATAATAGGTACATAAGAAGGAGGAACCGGAAGCCCTCCTCCACATTTTTCCAATTGGAAGCCAGGAGAGAAGCGGAGAGTGTACAGAAAGGGTATTTTTAGGAGCTGAGCCACCAGCTCACCACAGGCAGCAACGGCATCTGCAAGAAGGACATCAAATCTGGAGTTTTGTAATTTTGCCATAAGTTTCTCATTTGAAACTGCTTCTTTACAGTAATTCTCCCAAATATCAGAAGATGTCATGACGATGTTGTCCATCTCTGGAAAGTATGACAAACATGTATTTATTGACCCAATACTTCTCCATGTATTGAGGAATTGCATGAACATGTCTTCCAGTTGATCTCTACTGTAAGATGTAGTAAAAGTTTCAAATTTAATAGGAGATGATGCATTAACTTCAACAAAAATGAAACTTGAAGGTCTCAGAACTGTCACCTCATGTCCCCTCTGGATAAGTTCCTCTATTATGATCTTCACATTCATCCAGTGGCTGTATTCCATCGGCCAGACCAGCACCTTTCCGCAGCTCCCAGAGCTGAAATAACAAGCGAACTGTAACAGCAGCAGAGCGGAGATCCATTTCATGGACATCTTGTTCAAAGGCAGTACCTCCTTCCAAAGTGTGTCCCCTTCTGTGGCTCTTCATGCTTACATGTAGGGAGAAATTAATGAAGTAGTTAAAGGATAACTTCGATTGGTCAAAGTGCATATATCAAATGGGCAGTCAGGACATGTGGACTAATGGCAGATAGTGAAAGCAAAGGTAAATGATAACATCTGTTTTGAGAGCATTTAGTTTCTATGTTTGCACCTGTCAGTCACCCATGTCATGTAAGTGATATTAAAATGGTACAGGAAGGGTGCCAAATGCAAGGTGACTGTCCTTGCAGTCTTATGACACAGCTTTAAAGAAGCAGTAATTACACTGCTGATGGGTCATTCCTGAATGTCATGATTCCAGAAAAGTTTTGTAAGAATTTTGATGAATTATAACGCTCATATGTACAATTTACTAATTTCACGTGTGTCATTCAAAGTTTTGTCATGTTTTCCACAAATGTAACACCAAGATTTACAGCATTACATTGCTCGAGTAGGACCTACTACACCCTCTCTCATGCCATCACCGGGATGCCTGACTAGATTTCTTAGAGTTCTTCCTTCCAAGCCAAATAATATCAACAGTGATTTCACTACAATGTTCAATGAAGTATGCTGAGATAAAGTGAGGATGTGGTAGGATGTTGAGGAGCACAGATAATCATCATGCCCCTGTGGGGGAAAATAAAAGAGAAATAAGCATACATCATCTGTTGTCCTCTCTTTTGAGATCCAGTCTGAACCAAGAGGGACTTGGCTTAGTGAGAAGCTGGAAGTCCCTAGTCGTTCCTGTTCAGGCCATGGACACTTGGGATATTTGCAGGTGACAAGCCTGTGAGCCTGAGGCTAGGTTGATGATCCTCTAGGTCACCAGAATGTTGTAGTCTCCCAGAAAAAGAACTCTTCCTATGTCACAGTTTAAAGTACCTAGAGTCCTGCTGTACAGCTGACTGTACCCACATAAGTCATTTTCTGAAGCAAGTGACCACCTTTCCCAGGATGTCACTCACTTACCTATGAAAACCAATCAAGTGTTGCTGCTCCTCTCCCACATCCCTGGGACACAGCTGAAAGTTTCACCCTGAGGGGCTCAGTCTTTGGATACCCCAAGGAAATCATCGTGTACCCTGTCTATATTCTGGCTGCATTTGCTGCATTTCAGGGTTTTCCATTCACTCATCCTTGAGCCTGTGAGGTAGTTGCATAATCCGACTGAGTAGCATGGCTCACGGAAGCTTTTTATAGTAGACAGGCAACACCATCCACTGTCCAGTGGCCTTTCCCTGTGGATGGAGTGTAGCTCTATCTTCTGGAACTGCTATACCTAGGAATGGTCCATTGCACTTGCCATTCTAAAAGAGCTCCAGCATTTCCTCAACACAGTGGATCTCCCTTTCCATCAATTCTTTTCCACACAGAGTCCCCAACATTGATATAGCTCTAGGCCATAATGCTCCCTCTCTTTTGTGGGCCACCACTCTTTTTTTCTGAGTGTGCATGTTTAACATTCTGCCTAATAAATCACTTTTTTTCTTCTTGTAACGGTTTTCTTTTGTTTTGTTTTGTGTTTTTTCTGTGATGGAAGTCAGTGAACCTACAACCTGTCCTGTGGGTGAGGCGAGTCATGGTTCCACATTTCCACTTCAGGACATCCTTGGAACCTGTCCACCCCCAGTTATCTCAACTCTAATGTTTAAAAATATTTAAATCAAATGCAAAGTACATTTTACTTTCTAGAATATATATTCTTAATTGAAAAACAGGCATTCATTTTCACAGTCTATATTCAAACATTTTGCAATTCTGTGGTTTGAAGCTGAGGAACTCTAAAGATACTGTTGATGTAGGAGAGATACAATTCTCAGTCTGCTGGATGTCAGATACACCAAGTTCTGTTGCTTGAAATTGAAGAATGAATTCCAAGCAACAACGCAAGTTAAGAGTAAGAAACGTTTACTGAAAAATAGCTCCTGAGAGATAGGTGGGGTCCCAAGTGAGTTTCAACTGAGGCCCTGTGTCAGGGGCAATTTATACAGCAAAGTCAAAATCTCAGTGTGGATACAACATGGGTCAAACTGTCATCAACATACAAGATTATAACTGCTTCGCTAATAATGATCCAAAAGGGAGGAGGTCATGTAGTAAGTGTATATAGAAAGAAGAAAGAAATTTTTGGGAAGAGATGGGTGTGGGTGCTCTTCTCACCCACCTGGGTGTCTGACATCTATCCTTACTTGCTGGACCAAGTGGTGCTACTTACAATATTATTCCAAGCTTCTCTTAACCCTAATGAGATATGTGGGCCGGTCCATTGCATGTTTATCTTGAGGCCTGGGCTCCTGTAGATGTGCCTGAACCACAATTAGGATGTCTTTGTTTTTCATTGACTTCCTTGAGAATTCTGAATAACTTCCCTGCCTATAATACTGCAGTCTTTGAAGAGGTGTCCCTAGTTGAGTTTAGGGGAGAATGGACACAGTTTCAATGGATCTGCTTTGAATTCAGAAGGATTGGTGTGCAACAAACTGCAGTCAGGGACCTTCTGAAGAGAAGTGGAGAAGTAGGCCTTTCATAGAAGTCATGTTAGCACTGAACGGTCATGAATTTCCCTCAGAAGATCAGTTTAGTGCATCCTGAGGAGCCTGGCACACTTCCTGTCGGTTTCATCCGGATGATCACTTGGAGCATGGCGGCCTCCAGGAAGGAATAAGTAAAGTTGCCCAAGAGGTTGCAGTATCTACAACTAAACATGAGAATTATAATGGACGCTGAGATTGGTGAAAGGAGCCACATCCAGACACTATTCTTAAGGGACTGGAATAGCGACAGTAAGCAGCTGGCTCCTAGACCTTTCTACTGATTGAGGTTATCTGTAGGTTTGACTTTCTTTGTTCCAAGTCCCTCCAGTTGTAGCTGTAAGAACATAAAGTATTTGGTGCTTCTGAAGGACAATTTTAGCTAAGAACTTCAAGTCACTTGCTGAGCTTGTGTAGTTATTGATGAATGTGGAAGAATGAGAAAGCTCAACACAGCACTTTCTCTGTGTTGGATAGAGACACTATGTCCTTTACTGTGATAGAAACTGCAAGACACACACATGAATATTTTGATTTCTAAATAAGAAAATTAAACTGCACAGAGTGAAACATTTTCCTCAGTGCTCCATAAAGAGTCATGCCGGTAGCACATGTGTAAGTCCTTAGTGAACATGGATATTGCCCTCAAGGTATTTGGTGAGTCCAATAATCACTATTCTTGAAGGGTGAAAACTTATGGTGCAAGGCACATGAAAGTCCTGTTAAATCTTTAGTGTTTTACATTGCAGTGTTGTTATTTCCCAGAGTGCTCTAAACAACACCTAGTCACAGGAATCATCCTGACCCTGTAACATAAATCTTTCATATTTCTGAGATTCTTTGATGATTTAATGTTTTCGTAGTTTTACCTGATTATCAAATTCTTCCTTTGTTGCATCCACAGCAAGCTAACTTTCAAGACACAAGATAATTACAGTTTACAGTAAAAATTACATCCACAGGTCACATACACCCTCACTCTAAAACTGATTCAATTAACCAAAAGTCAAACTAACACTCCTAATATATTTGTTATGCTTTCCATAAATGTCAGGTGGTCATTTAATTCTGACAGAACAACAGGCACAAAGGAGGGAGAGAATGGAAGTCCACATTACACACTTCATGTGTGCAGCCAGGAGTAACGTGGAGACTGTACAGAAGGGGCTGCTTCAGCAACTCGGCCAACAGTTCACACAGGAAACAATGACATCTGCAGGGACAGCCGACTTTGATTCTTGTAGTTATTTGACAAGTTTCTTATTCAAGTGAACATACAGATGGAACCAACTACAAATATGCCAGCATCCTTTCACTGGGGCCCACTGGATCGACTTGTGAAGGGAGTTCATAACTGCTAGACTGCAACATGACTTTTACGCAAGGCCCATCAGATTAACTCTCCAGAGATCACTGACTGTGGACTCCCTGACACTGACCCTTCTCAGCTTGAAGCAGCTAGTTGGAAACATCACCCGTTCTCCCCAACCGCAGTTAGGAGTATCTCTTCAGAGGGGGGAATATTATAGACAGCGAAGTAAGGTAGAAATACTATAGGCAGTCAAACAGGGCTGGGTCCTCCATGTAGTCAATATGCAAGAGGAGTATAGGTTACAACTATGGCTGGAGACACATCCATTGAAGGTTAGGACTCAAGATAAGGCTGAGGGATAATCAATGAACTGAAGATCACACTCATCTGATCTGATAAAGTCTAGGTCACCCAGGTGGACGACCAAGACCTCCAGATCCAGCTCACCTGGAATGTCCTTGTTCTCTCCTTGCCGATTTACTACGTGAATTTCTTCCCCATTGGATTACTATTACCTAAATGACTACACTTGTAATATTATTGGTTAATCATCGTCTGACACACATTGTACCCGCCTCACAATTTGCTCTATAAAACTTGCTCTGAAGGGTGGGCTCATTGGCAACCCACTTGGGTCCCCTCCTGTCACTCAGGAGCTCTCTTTCTCTCTCCCAATAAAATTCCTACTCTTAAAAAAAAAAGTTTCTTATTCAAAACGGCATTCTGCTGAGGTTTTTGACATTATCGGAATATTTCTCAAAGGATATTTGCATTACTCAATGATATGTCCACAAAGTTCCCGTTGGGAAATCACGGAGCTTTGATCCATTTTGTGCAAATATTGTCAAAATCACCTTTACTCAAAGGTAGAGTAAACCTCAAATTGCATACCGGGTGATTTATGGTGTTCAACACGAATGAGCACTGCTTATGTCAAAACAGTCAGTTCATGGTCTCTTTGCAAATGCATGTTGTCTTCCTGGTCCAGCAGCTGCATTCTGTGAGCCACACCAGCACTTTCTACATCTCCAGATGTAAAGTTAACACATGGATTCTGTCAGTAGAGCTGAAATCCACTTCATTGGAATCTTGATGACTGTAAAGTTTCTTCAGCAGCTGGCGTCCATTCTCTAGAGTCTCATGCTTACATCCAACAGTAAATCAATCAGATTTGAAAGCAGAGCTCCTACAGTTCAAAGTAAATTAGTACCATGAACTCCCTGTTCGTGTGACTTGTCAGTGAACAAACAGAACCTGCATGACCTCAGGGTCATAAAAGTCTGTTTGTTCTTTTAGTTTTATAACTCTTAGTTCCTCCAAGTTGCCAGTGACTCTCTAGTGTAAGATATAGGAGAAAAATCCTGGATAGTTTCTTGAGTTTGGTGGGGAAAGACACAGATAACAGAAAAGTCATTTACAGTCCTTCGGGAGCACTTCATCCAGTGCGGCATTTCTATTGATCAGACCAACATGTTTCCACAACTCCAAGAGTTGTAGGAAAAAGAGTCCAATTTTGGGTGTAATTTTTTTCTAAGATTTCTTTACACATTTGTGATAGAAAGCTATTTTCAGATGTATACTTCAAATGCATTTGATCTAATAGTGTGGCTTCTCCTTGTAATTTCTGGAGATACACTTTTATGTGGAAAGTTTTAAAGTTTAATGGATTTGTTCAATTTATCAATTTTATTTGTTTATTAAAGGTATCATATCTATTGTCAAATTCAAGCTTGGAATGATTTAACTTTATTGTTATTGGAACTTTAATACTCCTACTTCTAGTATTTAGATGCTAATTCATTTAAAATTTATATAATATGAACTAAAGAGTCAAATATAATTTTTGCATTGTAATAATGGATTTTTATCAGCACATATATGGCTATTCCAAAAGAACAGGTTGGCATTTTCGCAAATATTAAGAGACAGAATTCCCACTTGACAAATTAGAGGAGTGTGAGAGAAACTTGGAGAAAAGACAGCAGACAATGCAGTGAGCAATTCCAACACTACTAAACTGGATAGATCAAAACAGTAGAAATTGCCTATTGACTAAGCTAAGATCACAGCACTGGAAAGCAGAATTTCACTAGAGATCTTCATAACGCCAGGGTTCTCACTGTTCTTGACTTCACACCTCAGCATACACGCACACACACGAAATACCTACAAGACCACAAAATTGCTTCAGACTGTTTCAACACATCTAAAGCAGATCTATGATCTCCATCCATCCACAGTCCACACTGAAGTATATGTACATGTACGGCCTATTCGCAGAAAGTTTTAATAACTGTTGCACACAGTTTTCATCCTGCAAATTGTGAGCCTGTCGTACTTGTTCTTGATATGAAATCATCCTCAAATCTGTTAGTGGTAAACAAGGTATTCTGAGCCTCAACTACATAGGAAAATATAGGACAGGCTTCACACCTGTTGATCTGAATTCAAATGCATGTATAAATTCTAAACAGTAGCTAGTAATTCTACTTTGAAATATTCTGTCACTATTCGTGCTGATGCTTACCCTTTTCCCTTCCTACTCTGTTTCCCTTCCTCACATTGTCACTTTTTCCTAAGATGAATGAGAAAATCTTTTCCGGATAGGATTAATTTTCTCAGAAATTTCACGAGTCTTCCCACAGCTCTTGAAACTTGTGAAAGTCACACGTGTAGCATAACAATTTTCATTTAATACAGTTATTAATTGCTTGATCATGATATTGATTTTGTATTACTTCCATGAAGAAAATAAATAAAATGATCTTTTAAGAGATTAACATGAGAAATGTAGTGAAGGATGCTCCTTTTAGCATATGAGTTAACAGTACTATATTAGATTGAAATGTATTAGATTCATGTGTTCTTTTGTAGGGAACATCTTCCTACTTATTCATAGATTATTTTTATTGTCAATGAACACCAATTTCAGGAACAGCAGGTGGAATTATTAGGTTCTTATTTCACATGCGAGATATATTCTCTGATATTTCTGTCAGCGGGCTATGCTGTTGAGAGACATGTTCTCCAAGGAAGCTTCACTGAGGTGTCGTGTAGGCTAGATGCGAGGCAGTAATCAGCTTGTCCAGGAACGTAAGCCAGTCCTTTCGTGCTCAAAGTTATAAAAGTGCAGAACATTGAGAGGAGAATGGCTAAAATGCTTGGGGTGAAACTAAATTAACTGACGGGTTCAATTGACAATATTGTGGAAGACAAGTGTTTATATTATTGAAAAAGTTGCATACAATCTAGAATATTAAAATATTTATATTTCAGCATTTTTATTAGTTCACCAGATTGTCAAAATTTATACTTGTAGGTTGGGGATTTAGCTCAGTGATTAGAGTGCTTGCCTTGCAAGCACAAGGGCCGTTCGATCCCCAAGTTCGATCCCCAGCACCACAAAAACAAAAACAAACAAAAAAAAAATTATACTTGTACTTTAAAGTAACCTAGAGTATACCTGCTTTCTAGAACATGTGCTAAAGAATACCATGTTAATTGTTTGAAAACTCAGTCCTTATTAAGCAAGAAATTAGACTCAGTGTTGTATCTATGTCTTAGATATTTAATAAAATTAGTCATAAAAAACTAGCAATAATGGCAGTATTTACTTTTGGACCACTAAAAGCTATTTTGAAATCACATTGAAGTGAGCTATGCATATTAAATCCTTTTTCCATGCCACACAATGTAAAATTGGCTGGTCATTATTATTATTAGTATTAGTATTAGTGTTAGTATTATCATCAGAGCAAATATAATGTTATGGTTTATACCTGGATGTTCCCTTAAAGCCTCAGGCACTCAACTCTTAGGTGAAAGTTTTTGGAGTGGATGAATTTAGGTGTGTGAATATGAATTAAGGGTGTGTAATAATTAAATTAGAATTACTCGACTGACTGGTTTAGCAGTGTTATGGGTGTGGATTAGGGGAAGCCCCACAAGAGGTGTGAATGGCACCAACCAAAAGGCTTGTTACCTGGATGGGATAGAAGAGAAAGGAAGGCTGGATGCTGCCTCTGCTGCTTTCTGCCTGGCTGCAATGAACTGTTTCTTCTCTCCCGTGATCCTCTCCATGCCACCCTCAAATCCCCAGGCCCCAGATACTAATCTTTATGAATATTCTGGTTTTATAACGTGTCAAGTACTCTCACTTTCTTCAGTCTTACGCTCAGCAATTATCTGTTAACTGAGTGCACAGTTTAGGTTAGAAGGTAAATCTGATCCTATCTTCCATACTTACCTCATTTTCATGCTCAATACCCTAGATATTTCACACTCCTTCTTACTTCTGCAGTGTAATCATCCTCTTTATTCAGCTTCTTCCCTGAAAACTAAATTTAACCTGGGCAATCTCACTCACTACTTTGTTTGTTTCTACTGTATCTCTCTTTGTCTGCAATTTCTTTAACCTATTTGATAAACCCTTAAAGTGCCACTTGTCAGGGAAAGTGTTAAAAATGAGAGTGAAATGCTGGTGTCCCCTGAAGTGACCTCGGCTGCTGCCTGTCTGCAGAGAATCTGGCTATTTCCCCTGGGAAAGGAGTGTGTAGAGATAACTGTTAACACACAGAAATAATGACCATTTCTTGACTCTAGCCAAGGCTGCGAATGATCCTCCAGCCAAGGTAGGCCTGTTGGCACCAAGCCTCTCATGTCTGAATGCAGTACATAAGAAACTGAGGAACTGGATACGGTTGTTGGTGATGGTGTTTACTCTCTTGCCCTGCTGAAGACTTCATCTCATGAAAGGTCTTTGGTGCTGTCCTCTGCCTACTTGTGAGGTGATGGACTGTGCTCATCTCTGCTGTGCTTTTATAATGAACTTACATTCATCTTTTAAAATTCGGGATGTTGTTCTTCTCTGTTGGTGTGGATCAGAACCTGAACTTCCTGTGGCCACAGCACAGACGTGCACACCGGCTGTCACGCCATTCAATAATCAATCATGCTGATACTCTTTCTATTACCCCCTCACTAGCATTTCTTTTATGATTGTGCTCCATCTTTATTATAATTTTTGGACGTTGCGATGTTACTCACTCACACTCTCCAACTTTCTCTAATGTATCTGGGGGTAGAAACTGTGTGTATGTTCTTTGTCTGCATATCTAGCATATAACTTTGGTTCATATGAATCCTTTTTTAAATTTTTTGGAATGTATGGCTGAGTTTCTTATTTGTTGAACAGTGAAATAGTTAACTGATGCTACTCTCAAAATATCTCAGATATTTTAGTTATTCATTCATGATGAAAGGAAGATATGTGAGATGGTATTAAAATATGTGACTTTATCATTGGAACACATTTATCTCACACTCTGCATCTGTCCCACTGTGACTCAGAACTAAGGGAGAATGAAGCAAAATCATTCTCTTTGAAAAAGCAAAACTGAAGAAAAATACAGAGGAATGCACTTACGCAAGAGATTGACAAGTTTGCATTGGGATCCTCTGACAATATCAAGATTTGGTGAAGAATAGGTCAGGAAAATAGCAATCCCAGTAAATTTCAATGAGCTACACCTCAGACACCTCAGCTTTCCCCATTTCCCCATTTCTTAGATAATGCAGTGGATATTCCCTTCAGGAAAATACAAACAAAAAGAAATACAGGACGTAGGAAAATGTTCACATGAATATATCAGATAATTTTTGGAAAGAATTTGAAATTATATGATCAAACAAATCTGAATTGTGCCTGGTGTTGGGACTAAGGCAGGAGGATCACCACATATAAGAGGCAAACATGGGTACATGGTTAGTTTAGAGCCAGTCAGAACTGTATATTACGACATTGTCTCAAAAAACAATAAAAAGTCTAAAGTGCCATTTATTCGACCTATGAAATAGATATTTATTTGTCGATGCACCGACAATGTAATTTACACATGTGATATATGCATTTCATATAGGCAAATTGACATAGCTTAAGAGGAAACTACTTTGCTAATTCCATAACAACATGCTGACAAATTAAAATGAGCATTAAAATACTGTAGAAGCAACTGCATTTGTTTTCATTCTAATGATCCCAAAGTAACAAATATAAATATAAACAGATGGATGAGGCACAGTCCAGGTTAAAAGAAAAGAAAGAAGCAAAGTGTTTTAAGTATATGTCCCTATTCTCCAAGGTGAATGAAACCTTCATGTAGGTGAATATAACTTCAAGTGCTGTAAATATGTACTAAGAAGATACAATTATTTATAAAAAATATAAAAGGTTGGTTGAGCTTTGAAATAAGTTGAAGCTAACAACTCCACGGAAATAGCTTTCTACATTTATTCAGTCTAATTTCTATAATTTATTTAGTAAGTATCCATGGTAACGTTTATGAGGAAACTGTGATGGAATGTGTTGGAATTCACTTTTAACATTGTTAAATATTTTAATTTCTTCATCAGGAGAAAGTTGTCTTATCAAAGGCCATTTCTTATTACTAAATCAGAATTATGCTACACTATGTACTAAATCACAATTGTGCTACACTATGCTGACAATCTTCAGTCTGTATGAGCATAATTACCAGGATATTTAGTTAGATTTATCTACTTTTCATTTCTTTAGAGAGGAAATGAAATCATAGTTAAATGAATATGTAATTAAAAAAATCTAGTGTCTTTGGCTTTGCATCTTATGATTTCTTGTATTGCTCTGTGCAAAAGATGGCCCCAGAGTTCTAACTGATCCTCTAGTGTAAGCTTTTCCAAAGTAATTTTCAGATTGGTAAATTAAATTAAATTTTCATTTTATCATTTCACCTGTGATAGACGAATTCTTCTGATTTTCTATACATGCATTCTTACCTTCCCAGACACAAGGAAAGTTATGCGCTCATTCTACACACTGAAACCATAACTTTCCTAGAATTTCACAGTGAAAAAAGATTTGAATTCTTCTTAAAAATATGGGGGAAAATTCAGAATAAAGCAAACTGTCATATTTTGTGTTCATAAATATCATTTCTCCTCTTATTCCTGACATAACAGTGCAGATACAGAGAGAAGGGAATAGAAGTCCCCCACAGTGCTACTCTAAAGTATAACCAGGAGAGAAGAAAATAAAAAGTGACTTTAGTTAGCAGCTCACCACAGGAAAGAATGACACCTACAAGAAGGACATTCTCTTAGTTCATTTGTGTTGTTCTAAGAAAACAGTTTTATAATTTCTAAAGTACAAAATTTTTTTCTCATAGTTCTGAATGCCAGAGGGCTCAGGAGGAAGGCAACAGAAGGTTTGCAGTCTACCGAAGATTCGTTACCTGCTTCCAAAATGGTCGTTTGCATATCACATCCTCCAGATATTTAGTGTACGATACCGAATGTAGGCATCCTTCATGTATATTATGTCCAAATATATACTGTTATCAAAACTATTTACAAATTGTGGATGTCATTTTTTGATGCACTAAGGATTCAATATCAGTGAAGTCTAATTTTATCAAATTCATATGGTTGTTTTTCTTCTAGTGTCCCATCCATTGTCAAACTCAAGCTCTCAGAGAACTAATCGCATTTGTATTGACCGGTTTATATTTATTATTTTGACATTTACACTTTCATTTATTTAAAAATGTATGTAGTTTGAGATAAAGAATTCAATTTCATTCCTTTTGATGTCAGTAATTTCCTTTTGATATCAGTAATTACTTTTATCAGCAATATTTGCATATATATCACTGCTTTTCCCACTAAAGTTTGGCATCCTTTCACAAATCAAATGAACAGCAATGCATATGGTTTTTTCTACATTCTAAACTATTTTATATATATATTACATATACATGTGTACTAAATATGTATGCCTGAACCATAGTTGCCTGATTAATGCAACTTTTTTCTGGATGTAAAAATTAAGATATACAAATCCTCCAGCTTTGAACTGCAGTTTTGGATGTTTATGTTTTACTTCCATACACATAAAATTTTTGGCTGATCTATTCAATTTCTGCAAGATATCCAACTATGATATTCACACAGTGTGTAATAATATATACATTTCACACAGTGTGTAATATGTATATAAATTTGATAATAAGGCCGCCATTAAATTTAATTAATAAGGCCGCCATTTACTAAAAAACTGGTTTTCAGTACAGGCATATGAGGGATATTTTCTAGAACATTTATATAAATCTTTAATTTTTTCCACTTTTTCCAAAATAATTATTTATGTTTTGTTAACTTTATAAATTATTTCATATTAATATAAGTTAACTCATTTTCTTCATTTCAGTTGACATTATTCATTGCAGTTTTATAGAAATACAGTTGAATTTTATATTGATCATTTATTTTGGAAGTTTATTTTTGTAATAGGTTTTTATTGATTTTTTGAATTTTTGTACCCAGCTACACATTTGAATTTATTAAATTTATTAAATCTAGAACATTTTGGTGGGATTTGGGGGGTCTTCTATGCAGAGTATGATATTGTCTGCAAATAATTACAGTTTAAATTCTTCCTTTCATATCTTTATTCCTTTATTTCTTTCTCTTGTCTAATTGTGCTGGTTATTGTTTCTAGAACTACATTGATTATTCAATCAATGTGATAGTGGGCACCCTTGTCTAGTTCCAGAATATAGTGTGAAAACTTCCAGAATCTGACTATTTAGTGTGATGTTGGCCATTGGTTTGTCATAGATGGCTTTTATCAGATTTAGATATAGACCGTCTAGTCCTAATTTCTTTAGTGTTTTTTATCATGAATGGGTGTTGGATTTGGTCGAATGCTTTTTCTGCACATCTGTTGATAGCTCTCTTTTTCTTGTCCTGTAGGATTCCATATATTTCATTTCTTGGCTAATTTCCTTAACAAGAAATTCTTATACAATTTTAAATCAAATAATAATGATGTGTCTTCTTGTCTCATGTTTGCTTTCACTAAGCTGTGGGGTTTCTTAATATATGCACTTAACCAATTTCAATTTGTTTTTACTCTATTTGATTACTTTTAGCAGAACGTCTGTTGACTTTTATCAAATGACTCATTTCTAAATATATTTAGTTGTTAGTACAGGTTTTTTTTAATTTGCTATTATAATGTGGTGTATTTTCATGGAGTTTTCATATGTCAAAGCAATCTGGCATTTGAAGGATTTGTTCTTCATGATCATGGTGTAAAAATATATATTTGTGTGTTCCTGGCCATAGGTTTCCTAGCATTACTGAGGAGTTTTAAAATCTATGTACATAACACATATTCATGTTTAGTGTTTCATTGGTTCTTGTGACGTCCCTTTGTGGTTTTAATATTGGTCACTTATTGACTATGTTGGTAAATATTTCCTCCTGTTCTATTGCATGCATTTTTTTTTTTAAGAACTGGTATTGAGTTTTCTTTACATGCCTAGTTAAATTCATCAGTCAAGCAATACGGACTTACAAAAGAATGCTCGCGTAAATTATGACCATACAGAATAATAACTGTCATTTCATGCTGTCCTCTACAAATACTTAGAATGTCACAATCTATCTGTACGGTAGCTGAATGATGCGGATCTTTTGTAGAGATATACATATATATATGTGTATGTGTGTGTATATATATAGCTAATGTCATATGTATATATATATATATATATATCTCATGTCATTGGAAGAAAATGAAAATTCACTATGTCCTGTCAGCATGCTTTATTATATCACAACTGTCATTCCGATATTGTACATATACATATATATTATCAATATTTCAAAAAGATAGTGAAATGAACTGGTATTTTCAGAAGCCATGATCAAAAGCAAACAAACAAACAAACAAAACACTAGTGAAACTGGTGGCTTTCCAAACTAGCTTTATGTTATAGGAAGCAGATAAGAGTAACTATATGACTAATTGCATGTACATTATTGTGAAACAAGATAAACTGGAAGAGATGAAAATCTTATTTTGTCTTAAAGGAATAAAAAATGATGGCAAGGTTAGGTGTTTGCCGAATTTAAGCGACATAATTTGTCTCCTAAATATGTGGAGAAACAAGTGTAAGTATATATTTTCTTTTCAAAAGCAAACAAAACATTTTATAAAACTGACAACTGATCTCAGCGCGAGTCACAGATGAAATCCCAAGAAATTTGAAAACATTAGTTTATATTTTATAAACCTAATTTTAGTGAAAAAAGATCTTCGAATAAAGTGAATTCGGCACCCACCATCAAATATGTACTTGTAGTCCAGTTCAGTACCATGAATTGAGGTGATATCTAGTGACTAAATGCTTTCTCACTACTGCTATTCGAAACACGAATACACATGCACACACACACATTCCCACATACACAGACACATGCACATGTGCATGCACCCACTCATGCCCTGCAAAAGTAGCAATACAAAACAACATATATGCACCAATTACTAACGTATGAGGGAATTCCATGAACAAATACTTGTGGGAACTCTAAAATAGCATCTTTGCTTGCAACTCAAATGAGGCAAAAGCCATAATTAATACAAGGATCAAAATTTATCTATATACTGCAATGTCTTTCTTCTTAAATTATGAGGAAATATTACAACAGCTCTAGTCCTCTATGGGCTGCAGATAATGTGACAGCTAAAGACACAGACTTTAACCTTTTGGAACACTGACAGTAATCAACTTTTGATGACTAACTGATGAATGTACAAATGAAAATAATATACCATGACAGGCAGGAAGATTTGCAGGCCAGAATTATTGATTAAAACAAAATAGGATTTTAAAATAAGCACACAGCTGGGGATTTAGCTCAGTGATTAGAGTGCTTGCCTTGCAAGCACAAGGCCCTGAGTTCAATCCCTGGCACCACAAAAAAAAAAATATATAAAATAAGCACACATTAAATGTTCAAGCATAAACAATCTATTAATGTAAGACAAGAGTGAGAAGAGACTGATGATATAAGAAAAACTATTAAGAAATTCTGAAAATCAGAAAGGCATTCACTGACTATAAGAAATACAATTGAATGTATGAAACAAAATGGAAAAGAACACATCAATAAAAGGAATAAATGAGACCTGTAGAAAAATTAGTGAACTTTCTCTATTCCTCGAATGACTTTCACTGATGTTCTCCAATCAGAATTATTCTGAGTTGGCATTAAATGGACCAAAAGTAGTGGTCCTCAACAACCTATCTTAGAGCTCTGCTTATTCTCTGATTTGCACTTAATGTTCTTTTGTTTCTAATTATTTTCAGGGCCATAACACTCCTTTTGTGGTTTATTGAAGGATTTTTGAACTAATTTGATGTGATTTTTCTGAAGTTTGATTTGATTTCATCCTAACTTGCAAAGTGCATATAATCGTTAGGATCAATCCATTAGTTTCAATGCTGGCATTCTCTGACTTAGAATTTTTGATCAATTTTTCCCTTTTTAAGATAAAAATCCAGCTCTAAGGATGTAATCTGTGTAGCATCAGCTTGTAGGACGTATTGGTGTCATTTCTTTGATACTCACTCTGAGTCACCGTCATCTCTTGGGACTGCAGCTCTTTTAGCAATAGCAACAATGACAAAAAACTTCTAATATTTTTGTACCAAAGAAGAAATCATAGAAAAATTCTGCAGGAGAAGATGAGTGCAATGTGTAAGCAGAAAAGCTGAATGAATCATACATTTCAGTGAGGGTAAGTCAGGTCAATTACTAGGGATTGGCCAAGTGAACCAATGATTATTTTTAACATAATTTGCATTGAGACCAATAACTGCCTATCATAAGTGAGGCACCACAGAGCACTTTCTACGCCAGTGCTGTTTTGATGGGAGCAAACATGTAAAAGTGTTGCTTGAGCTGTACAAAGGGGTCCAACAGAGCAGATTCCAAGGAAATCTGAGCTAGCCATTATGAAAAGAAAAACCCAAGCTGCAAAATGTTGAAAAGCCTGAGGCTTTCTCTGTGGAAGACAGTGGCCAAGGGGACCTGTTGAAGCAGGCTTTAGCTGACTCCTTCCTCCCTGCCTGCAGTCTCACCTGGGGATATAGCTTCCTTCCTCCTTTAAGTGCAGGTAATTAAAACACTTTGCCTGGGGACTTAAGCAGACCGGATCAAGAGCACTTAAAATTTAGTTAAATTGACTGAGTATACAAAAGCAGAGCCATCCCCATTCTTAGCCCTTTTTCTACTGGAATAAATGCAAGATTCAATTTTCCCATAGGGTCTAAGTGGAGTCATCAGGGGACTCAAAATGCAAGTTGAGCCATCGAGGGATTCAACTTTGTGGCATGAAACAGATTGAAAGTGTTATTTGTTAAGAACTTATGCTCTCCTTGTTCCCTAACATACATTTAATGATCTTTTGCTTCTGATCATTTTATCCTTTATTGAAGGATTTAAGAACACATTTGGTGTACTTGTCTCACTTTTGATTTAATTCTATCATAATCCTTGCAACATGTATGTAATCATTATCATTGATCCAACAGTTTCAATGATTACCTTTTCTCACTTAGAATATCTGTTTGATTTTAACCAGTTTATCTGACCTTTATTTATTTCAAATTTTTATTTTTTTTATTTTTTTATATTTTATTTTTTACCAAGAGCATGTATTGGTATATTGCATACATAAAGACCATAATCAACATGGTTATTTTGTACTTGTACATGATGTATCTTGCTTTCCCCCCGCCTTCCCCTCCCCTTCCTTCCATTCACCCATCTCTCCCTATTTGCAACAAGTTTATGAAAGGGAAAAAAAAAATGGAAAAATGTGATTTCAATTTTTGACACTCAATCTAAATCACTGTCATCATGACTCAGGATTCTAGCACTTTTAGCAAAAGCAGAATCTCTCTTTCTAATTGCTCTGTACCAAAGAGACGGAAGTATTCTGCAAAAGATGCATAGAATATGTAAGCAGAAAATTGAATCTCACAAATTTTAGTGATGATCAGTTAGATCCACTAAGAGGAATTGGCCAAGTGAGTCAAAGCTACTCTGTCATAAACTCTGGATTTAGACAAATAACCATCTGTATAGATAAGGCATGATGTAGGAGGTTGTGGGGTTCAGAGGGGATATTTCCAGGTTCTTTATGTGCCCAGGCAATGAATTGCAGGAGGGAATTTTAGGGTATTATGGACGTTTATTTAAGTAACAAAAGAGACTGGTTTTGCCAGGTGAAAAGAATAGCCATCCACTGCTGCAGTCCTGGACCTGAAAAGGAGTGGGAGGCTAAAGAGCTAAAGATAGAGCTTGGGTTAGGGAGAGCGGGCTAAGGAGATTTAGAAGACAAGAGCACAAGTGCACAACAGAAGAGAGAGTGTGAGAATGAGCTCCTGGTGCCATTCACATTTATCTGGATTCTATTCTCCTGAGAGTTTCCCTATCCTGTGAAAAGTGGGGCAATTGGAATTTCGCACACCAGGCCGACATCAGGTCAAGGCCACTCCCCAACATCATGTTCATCTTCCCAGCCAGCTCAAGCCATGCCCTATTCCTACCTCAGCACCAGAAGCCTTTCTATACCAGTGCTGTTTTGATGAGAGTGCACATGTAGAAGTGATGTTTAAGGGCTACAAAAGAGTCCAACAAAATAGATTCCCAAGAGAGCTGAGCTAGCAGTGACTAAAAGGAAAGCCTAAGCTCCAACGTGTTGACACTGATAATACCGTATTTCCCCCAAAATAAGACCTAACCAGAAAATAATAGTTTGTGTCATTTTTCTGGATGCTCATGATCTAAGCCTCACATCTAAGCCTCACTCTCAAAATTAGTCCCAGTAAACATTGTCAGCTAGGCAGATGAAATTGCTTCATCTGTTACAAAACACAAAGGATGTTTCGAATTACAAAATATTAAAATAAATACATAATTAACTATAAATAATATTGTTGATGTTAATACTTAAATAATAATGTAGGTTATATTTAAGTGTTTGTACATACCAAAGTGGGCACCTCAGGATGCGAGGTCAATGCCTGTGTAAGTAGATGAATTGGACACTTAAACCATGAATCAAATTGAATATTTCCTTCTTTACTATATTTTCTCGAATGTAAGACCAAACTGGAAAATCAGCCCACGCATGATTTTTCAGATTGCTTGTAATATAATTGCTACCTCCAAAACAAGTCCCAGTTAAGACTGTCAGTGAAAAGAATGCATTTATTATATATATGGCAACATACAATGCACCATGAGCAAGCTACAAGAAGTGTTCATTTAAGGAGTGCCCTGTTGCTGTTCCCGAGAGACTGGGGCCGATGTTTCTACAGGAAATGGAGTCCTAAGAAACTCGGGCCAGAATTTGGGGTTTAGAGAGTAGTGATGGTATTCTTGTAGAAGTTGATATGACTGTATTTAAACAAATGTAGATATTTCTGCATGAATGTTTTGGATTTTTGTACATGAATAAATGTAGACTGCTATACATGAAAGAATATGCATGAAAACATAAGACATCCACCAAAAATAAGCCCTATTGTGTCTTTTGGAGCAAAAATTAATACAAGAGCTTGTCTTATTTGGGGCAAAACATGGCAACATGTGGTTATCAGGTGTTACAGGGAAGCCGAATAATACACATTCATAACTGAATGAAAGCACACTAAGTATATTTGAATTTGTACATTACACAAGTAAGTGTTATAATATGTGATATAGATCACGAATATGGGAAAATAATGATAATGAAAACATATTTAAAAAAACAGTTCTACGGTTTCAGAAATTTGCCTACATGATTGAATATTTCATTATATTTCGTCTTCAAGTTCTTTTATCTTGTGTAGATTCTATCATATTCAAAAATAATGTCTTCATTGCAAATAGGTATATACATCCAACATACATGAGGAAGAGAGGTCTATATCAGATAGAAAACTGAAAAGCAATTTGCAAACTCCCGAGAACAGAAGTATATTGCAAAATTAATGTAGTTAGGGTAATTTTATCGTTTTCCCACCCAGTCATGCTTCTGGTTGATCCTTTCGCATCTTCCTTTGTTTTTCATCAACCAAAGGAGAAGATAATCTGATATTTTAGGAAAAGAGACCTTTTCAGTTGTGTTTTCTAATACACGGGATACAAATCTAGGGCAAGACCATCTGCATCCTTAATCTCCCCTATGTTCCTACTTTGGATATGAGGAGGATCTTGGTCTCTACCCGGGCTGTTCTTTCTCCTCCTTCAGATGAGCTTCACTGTGTGAGTACTTGGTTTTAGGTTTGAATTCTGGTCACTTTTTTTCCTAAAGTCCACTGGCCAGTTTACTGAATAGGCTCAACTGTAAATTAGGGCTCTGAATCAGGGACTCCATGGGAAGCCTAAACTGCAGGATGAAATTCGGCTTGTTTTCAATATTCCTTTAGCATTATTCTGCTGCTCCTCCAGTTAGTAATTAATATTTAATGTACTTGCTGATAAGATCTGCCATGTGGAGAAAGAATTTTCACTTATGTGGCATTTTCCTTACTGAAAACTAAAGTAGTTAGCCACATTACCCAGAAAATTACTTCACATTTTTCTCATAAATGGTTTATGACTTCAATCCATTTACAATGTGTAGAGTGTAGTCTGGAATCCTCAAATAAAGAAGATATTTTTAGCAGAGCAAATTTTGTGTTTTCTATGTGTGGAAATTTACGAATTTGATATATGTGCCTGAAATACTGTTCTAACACCAACGTCACACGCACCTCTTAAATATACTCTTCCTGATCAAAATATTAACATCAAAATTATATGAAACACAAATACTCTCTGTTTTACTTTTAATTTTCCATATTTTTGTTGAGTGATTTTTTGATTAATTTGAACTACTGATAAGAGTTTACCATTTACAGAAAAGTTTCTGAAAGTTGCCTCTGAATTTCTTTACTATTCACTGAAATTCCAGTGGATTTCGTTTTATTCAAAGAGAAAATGTTTCTGAAAATGTAACAAAATCTTCAGGCTTCCTGATTTTCTCATATCAATACACTGAGATTTGAGTGATGGTGATTTTCTCAAGATTTATCATAAAATATATGTCAAAAATAAAATAGAATTACTACAGTAACTCTGAAGAGAGAATTGCACATTCCTTAAATAAGACTGCAATGTACGGGTAAATGGAGAAGGCACATGTCTTCTAAAACGGGGAGGACCATCTTGTCATGTTGGGAGCCACAGTGGTTGAGTTAAAGGAAACGGCCTCACTCGTAATGACTTACATCTGAAAGAGAACTATTCCTGCTTTTTCTTCTTTCCCGTCTTTACCAACTTTTGAAAACCAAACAAGCAACACTTTACAACAAGGAAAGTAACGGTTCCCACACACGCCAGCAGGAACCCGATCACATCCAGTGAGTGGTACTGGTACCAGGTGAGGTTCCGCGCAAGGGGCCGCAGGTGCTTGGCCCCTTTGTGGCGCATGACAAACTCGATCCAGAAGACCGCCCTGTCCAGGGGCTTCATTGGCTGGTCATGGTGAATGGTCGACAGCCACATGGCCTTCTCTTTAAAGCTGAAGGAAAAGTAAACACATTTAGAATTATTTAGAAGTGGTAGAATCCAGATTTCTGAAGGCGGTAAAATTGAATGCAAAAAATGTTTAAGAAAAACAGTTAATAGTCCTGTGTACAAGGTTGATATCAGCACTGCAAAGACAATTTACAGTCAAACAACGAATCATTGGCGTGTTTCATACAACATGTATGAGTAAAGGTAGTAAGAATTACAATATTAAACACAATCCAGCATTGAAATTTAATCAGTTGTTTAATCATTAAAACTGTACAACAGATGGCCCTTTTTGAATAACATACCTGCTCTTATTTGTTGTCTTGTTATAAATAACTCATTTGATTTCATAGATAAATGGACAGGATGGTGCTATAACAACGTTCATGATTCCTCTTTCATTGTTTTCTTCATGTTTCCTTGTAATTTCTCAGCTGCCATCCTCAGTGATTCTTCTCATTCCATTTACAGGCTATTTCAAAATTTTGTAGCATACTTCAACCTTGTATAATTCTTTTTCAAATAAAAACACTGAAACTTTTATGGTGACATTCCCACTAGGTTGCTAAATGGCTTCACCATTAAGCAAATTTGTGTTTTATTACTTTCATTTCAGACACACTGGTACTTTCTTGGTCTTCATGTGAGAATGTACACATACAATGTAGGTTAGAAATGTTTGTACTCACCAAGGGTTGTGAATGACTGTCTTCAGTGCATTTAGCAGATCTGTACTTGATAATGTTTCGAATTCCAGTTTAACAGCTGCTCCTTTAGCCTCCATGTGAGCAATGTTATCACGTTGTTCCCCAAACAAAGGAATGCCCACCATCGGGATTCCGTGGTAGATTGCCTCATAAACACCATTGGCTCCGCCATGAGTTACAAAAGCTCTGGTCTTTGGGTGACCTAAGATTAGATGAATCTCAGCATAATAATTAGATATAAATCTTAAAGGAGAAATGTAAACTATGAGGCACTAAAAGGGGTGGAATTTAATAGTTAAAGATTTTGTGACTACAAAATTACAATTTGCTTTTTTTACCTCAGAGCAAGAAGCACCTAATCCATTGGAGAAGAAAGTCTCTTGTCTACGGCGGGTATTGTGTATGTCTTTAACAATTAATACACCCGGACCAGGGAAAGTTCATAAAATGTGACAAAATAGGCCAAGTTCCACAGAAGGATCAGGAGTGTAGTAGAACTTGTTCTCCTACAGGAGTAGTTCTTTCACTAATTGTGATGCAATTGTTGTGCAAGACAGCAAGATGTGACATTGGGATGAAAGAGGGTGCTCTATTCAGGGAGGGTAAAAAAATGTGAAATTTTCACGTTGAAAATACAGCATCACTGAAAAGAAATTGAGTGACATTTGAGTAATATTTATAACCTCCCTATTTATGTAGAAAGACAGATGCAATGACTGAATTAGAAGATAGAGACACAACTCTGGAAATTATTAAAACATAATCTATGAGAAGCAAGTACACTTGCAATAAGGTCCTTAAACTGATTCTGCATTAAAAATAGCCAACTAGAATAATTCATTTGCCTCTTCTAAGAATGGAGATTATATATATATATATGTATATATACACACACATGTACATGCACACACATTGATATACACACATACATATACATATATATGTATACACATACATATACATACATAATATACAGACATATATATATACATGCATATATATTTACACTTATTTTAGTTTTGATATTGCAACAACATATTTTCCACTGCTTTGTTTCACTTTGAGCTCTCCTCAGAATAACTGATTTATGTTTCAGTGTTTGTTCTCCAACAACTTACCAAGCAGGTCATTCTGGGGGATCCACTTGTACAACCGAGTGTTGGGTCCTAAGGTATCTGGTGTCTTGCCATCAAATCTCCAAAGAACCTGTTAGATAAGGACTGCATTATTCCATATGTTGAATTGCAAACTAAAGCATTTTAAAATTTAGGGATCACCCAGTTAACAACCTTTCATAGAACATATTTTAAAAGTGAGTAGGAGAGTAAATATTAGGAACTACAAAAAGACAGATACAAATAGAATACAAACATTTTCTATACTTACTTTTCTATATAATCAAGTTTAATGTAATAATGATATTTCACATACCGTGACTTGGACAAATATGATATCACATGCTAAGTTAATGTATTTTAGAAATTTCTATGCAATCTTATTTTTTTCACAAAGAATAAAAATGTCAAAGGCTTTGCAATTTCATTTATATATATGTTTACAAGACTAGCTCTCTTGTTCCAATATATACATATTTTAGAAGACAATTTATTTAAAAATAGTAAAAAGGGGGAAATGGAGATGACAGATAGCTATTCAATGAGTAGGAAGCATTTGAAAGTGAAATACTCATGGGCCCTCGTTGCATCCCTTTTTATTGAGTTTTTTCTTGGGTTGGCCCTTGGAATCTGATTGGCTCTTGGGATTGTCTGTCTCCTCTGCCTTGATTTCACTAAGCCCTGTGACCTCTGTCTTTTGGCTGAGGGCAAGTTTATTGGCAGGTGCCTTAGGCCCCAGTTATGTAGATGTAAAGATCAAATAAAGGGAGAGTTTATGATTTATATCTTGATCACACTACCTGGACTAGTTCCAATATTAATGCTAATCTATTTTTTAAAAGATATTATTATAGTTTACTCATACTCACTTGTTTCAGAAGCTCTTTTATTAGAGTTTGATGTGTAAAATATCATTTTGATATGTAAAATATCTAATCCACTTAATTAGCTTTTTATCAGATATCGGTTATTTGGTTTTAGTAATTACATATAATTTGTTGTTTAAAATTTTAAGCCCTCTAAAAATTTTAAGCCGTATTTATACAAGAAGGTTCAATAGCCATTTTTTAGGAGAATCCCAAGTATTATCATACTGTTAGGATTTGAATTTAAATTTAGGAAATAGAGTTGGTTTGCAGTTCTTAAGTAATGTAGCTTCTTAAACACTTGCCTAGTTAAAATGGTTAAAAGATCTTCAACTAATTCTTCCCTCTTCCATGGTGCAGTACTATTTACGGCAGAGATTAGCATGATCTGCCATAGTGCAACCATTTCACTGCCCTGTTCTAAAATGTGATACTAGGTTTGGAAGTTCTTGTTCTTGGAGCAACACATACAAATGTTTGAGTTCTATCTACTATGGAAATGTTAACAGGAAGTGCATGTTCTCAGCTAACAATTGACATAGAAGATTACAAAACTGCTGTATCTGACAGCAATTAAAACTACTGTAGTTCATAACTACCCAAACATTGAAGTTAAATTAAATATGTTGGAAAACTAATCCCTATTATATGTTATAGAGCAGGCATTTGAACACCTTCCTACACAGACTTCTTTTGGTTTGACTCTCATTTCCTTTTCTTTTCTTGATAGGGAGGACGTTAAACTGATGGGATAAAAGCAGAGTTCATGTGCAGTTTATTCCAAAATTTAGATAAATAAAGAGGCTAATAAAATTAAAAGAAAATCCTAACCTGCATGATTTATTTCCAACCATTTTATTTATTTTTAATTTTTTTCCAACCCTTTTAAATATCTCTTAATATTATTGTGATTGGACATTTTTAGGTAAAATTTAACTTTTCCTGAGCATGACTAGTGCATACAACGATCTCAGCAGTCCTACAAGAGAAAGGATCAAGTTTCTGAAATCAGATCTTTGCAGAGCTCAGTGGTTTCTTCAGGGGATGTCGGCCACTGAGATACTTTACCCACCTTTTGTGGAATCTGCGAAAAGGCTGATGCAAACACGTTGGCTCTTTCTTCTGTCATGTTACTCACCATCGACCCCAGAGAAAACACCACGACTCCATCTTCTCCAGAACTCTGCACAAAGTCTTCCATGTCCTGTGAAGAAAGAACTTGCTCCATCAGAAAAAAAGCAACAGCACAGCAAACACTTTCAAAAACTGTGTCATCTCAAAAATGAAGATGATAAAATGAAGAATTAGCAGCAGTTATTGAAACAGCTCTGGTAAAGTTCATGTAAGACGACACTCGCCATCTTCAACATTTCAGGTCAAGATATACAAGTTGTAATGTTGATGATGTTTTTGTGCAGGCGATGATCCGAACAGTTATTTCTTCTACAAATAAAGCTTCATACATGAGGTATTTTACATGACAATCTTTATAATATTTTAGTTCCCATTTAAGTTTCCAATTCATCCTAGAAAAAGGGAGTGACTATTCATCACTCTTTTTGTCTCACACTATTATTATGTCTGATGTATTGCTTTTTGTTTTTTTTATCAGAATGATTTTTTTTAAATCTTTAACCAAGAACATATTTTGGTACAATGTACATATAATGATCACATTCATCACATTGATTTTGTCCATGTCCATGATGCATCTTGCTTCTCCCCCC